>OMMV01063823.1:0-10632 GCA_900302635.1 Chatrabus melanurus
TAGAGTGTCCCCCGATCATGTCATGTCAAATGTTATAAGGTTAAATTCACATTACACCGTCTGTAAGGTTTTTCTTCTGTTTTAGTTAAATAAATGTATTAATTCTTATGCAAGTTTGAGTCTTTTTGTACCTCAGAGACAGTATTATAATTAGTCCATTAGAAGTGATGACGTCAGATGAGACTAAATTAAATCAAAAGAAAAAAGGTGAATAATCAAATTACACATATATTTTTATCTGGTTCCAACTTCCAGAATTATTTCAAATTTTAAAAGTTGGTGGTGCCTCGTTCTTTATTCAGATTAATTTAAAATGAATCACTAATTTCTAAATTTATTCAGATTAATTTAAATTAATCAATTCCTTCTAAATTAATCTATTCACCTTATATTCACTACACTGGGGTATGCTCCATTGGACATTATGCAGAAGAAATAAATGGAATTGGAGGATGTTTGTGGGCGCAGAGATGTGGAGGACCATACCAGCCATTTTGGGTGTTTCAGACCAAAATAAGCAATGTGCGTACATTTTACCCTTTATAATTTTCTTTTGATTTTTTTTCTCAAATTCCTGTAATTTCAGTGTTTTCGTCCAATTAAAAAAGGGAAATGATTTTCCTTT
Organism: Chatrabus melanurus; assembly: GCA_900302635.1. Taxonomy (NCBI): domain Eukaryota; kingdom Metazoa; phylum Chordata; class Actinopteri; order Batrachoidiformes; family Batrachoididae; genus Chatrabus; species Chatrabus melanurus. The sequence continues at coordinate 626 of OMMV01063823.1, forward strand.
TGCTGCATGTGCTGTGGTGCAGAACAGACAACCACGATGAACCCTTGTAAATATAATTCCAGTTCAGTCGAATGTCGGACAGTGGCTGTTACGATGGTGAGCGCCGACAAGACGATGATTACACTTTTTACAGAATGGCTGTTGTACTGTGTCAGTTTGAGCCAGAGAGTACAGAGGAGGAAATGATGCAGAGAGAGAGATAATGTAGCACAACATGAAACTGATGTCAGACCTTCACCACAGCACACCAATGCATCACTTCAACATGGAAACATTTCCAGATGACTTTGTTTCAAGAAAACTGTTCAACTCAATGCTTAGGTCTTCCATGAGCCTTCTGGAAAACTCTAGCTGAAACTCAGGCCTTCCTTTTAAGCAAATCCATCTCTGTTCCACTCCACCATGAGGCTGTGTAACTGGTGATGCAACAGTTTCTCCAATCACAACCACAGAAGCCTATAACACCAAGATCTCATGGGTGTCTTGGTGGCTTCCCTCACTAGTCTCCTTCTTGCACTCAGTTTTTGAGAACTGCCTACTTTAGAGAGATTTACCTTACAGTACCATACTGTTTTTCTTAATGATAGATAATGAACATATTCAGTGACTTGGAAATATTCATGTATCCATCCATGTCATTTTTACATTCTTTAAATAACAAATGTACTTGTGCTCATCTGTGTGCCAATTTGCGTGTTGGTTTTAAAATGAGCTGTGGTCAGGCACATTGTTGCAGCATAGCCGCTGCAAGGCAGCAATTAGTGATTGCGCTATAGACCAGCAAAAACATGGGCTGAAGTCTACTTCTTGTATTTTTAATGGCACAATATTGAGATACGCCTTACATAGGTGGGTTCATAACATGCACACGAAAACAGCAATTAAACAAAATAAAAGTAAACACTAATGGAAAAACACAAAACTTCAACTTAAGTCTTCACTGCTTCACATTAGAGAACTTTGGTGGCTTATCTCTGCTCACACGCTATGACCCGTTATGCACAGATCCGTTAACTTACAAGAAATCCTCTTATTTTAGACTAGGTTCCGGCGCGCTCCGGCTCTCAAAGGGGATGAGAGATGACAGTCTAATTGGTCTATTTTATATTTTGCCCAAAACACACCAATGACTAATTGAGTGATTAAATTAGGCTTGGGGCAACTAATGCATATCATTACTTGAATAGCTGGGTACAATTAATCATCACCTGGTCGACTAGTTGAGGAATAATCTTAACAATAAATTAATGAGGTCAAATTTAAGCAGTGAAACTCCAAATTGACTTTAATTTTTTTTTTTAACTACAGAACTACAAGTTGAAGCATGGCATTGACACAGTGAGCTACATGGAAACAATGTTTCTGGTTCTACGAGATGCAAGATAGTTGTTCAAAGCCCTGAAGTGAAGGGAGTGCTGGCTGCTGGTGGTGGAGGTTGGCCTGTATTTGCTCCTGCTTGATCTCTGTCGTCATTGAAACCATCTTTGCAAGGGCGCCCTGTCTGGTTTTCATAGCTTGAATTAGTTGACTAGTCAGGTACTAGCTAGTTGTAGTCAACTATTACGACTAGTCATCCCAACCCCAGACTAAATAAAACTCCTTTCCACCCTGCGTTGTACTTTGTGCTCAGATTATGCACCCTGTTATTAGCAAAGTGGAGTTGGACATGCCCCAAATACAAAAGTGCTATGCACTTTACACCACACACCATAGATTGTCAAGATAGGGCCCTTGATGTTTTATTTGGAATATGAATGTTTAGATATTTCAAATTAGATTTTTCTGTTGACCCATTGATGAATTTCTGTCAGCCTTCTACATGCTGATTGATGACAATGACCATCGTCCTGTTGTCGACAATTTTGTTCACTGGTGTGATGAGGCATTTCTACAGCTAAATGTCTCAAAGACAAAGGAATAAGCTCATTGATTTTAGGAGAAATCCATCTTTTCCCCAGAACACCACTATCAAAGGGCAGCTAGTGGAGTTTGTTGAAATTTACAAATACCTGGGAAGCTGGATCGACAAGTTGAACTTGAACTTCAACGTGGAGTTGGTATGTAAGAAGGGTCAGCAGTGACTGTTTTGCCTGCATAAACTGTCTAAGTACCATGTAGAAAAAACCTCAGGACGCTGTCTTAATGTTTTCTATGTTATGCTGGTATGGCGGTCTTAGTGCAAAGGCCAAAACTGCCCGATTACAAACAGTTCATGTAAGCAGCAAACTCCTTGAAGTTGCCTCACTGAACTGTACAACAGACAGGTAGTGAGGGGGGCTAAATCCATCCTGGCAGTCAGCACCCATCCCCTTCACCAGGAGTTTCAGCTTCTACCTTCTGGATCCCGTTACAACTTTCCCAGAGTGAAAAGTAATAGATACAAACTCTCATTTATTCCCTTTGCCATATCGCTTTCAAACTCAGGTCAGAGGGGTAGATAATATCGATGCTTTTTATTCTTATTCCGATGCTGCTGCTGAATATTGTGGACGTTTGTGATACAGATCTGAAAATAATTTTATTTTATATTTATTTATCTGATGTGTTTTGCTCTGTGAAGGTTGCTGCATTCAGTTACCCTCTCCCTTTGATGTCGCTGGTGGGCATTTCTGTTATTTTATTGTGTTGTAAATGTGTTGCACTGCTGCAAAACTAATTTATAAAGTTGAAGTTCAAGTTGAAGAATTAAAAAAAACAAAAAAACTTGTTTTTCATTAATTTACTTTTTTAATCTATGGTGCCTAAAACTTTTGCACAGTGCTGTATCAGTGCATCATGAGCGATCAATCTTAGGGCAGGTCTCCCATTGCTGATTTGTGGCCCCAATTTCTGTCCTGATTTCAAAATTGAGGAAATTAGGCCAGATTTTTTTTTTTTTTTTTTTTTAAATAGCAGGCAAAATTCGTATTGCCAACTATTTTATATCCTCCTTCATATGAGTGTAAAGGCCCATTCACACCATAACATTTACCCCAGCGTTTGGTGAGCGCAGGGCAAAGTCGAGAGAATTGTCCAAATGTCAGCAAACGTCACGTTACCCGAGTTTGGTAGTAAACCTCGAATGCAGCTTGCCGTTCCGCAACGTGTACTAGTGGAGGCGGGCGTTAGCCAGCGTGCCATTCGAACAAGCGGGACTTTTACCAATGTGGCAACGTGCGGGAGAGGGGGTCAACACACCACTTTGCAGGCAGGGCGGAGCAGCACCTAAACGTTAGCCAGCGTCAGCAAACGGCGAGAAATTTGATGTTGAAAATTTTCGGACACAGTCGATGTTCATCAGCATAGACCGGTGGAAGCTAGCGGAGGCTAGCGGACACTGACGTTTGCAATTATGTTCATCTACGTTGGCCCAAACGTCTAGGTGAGATTGCGTCTAGACTGATTATTGCTGAATACACCCGAGTACATGCGATTCCCATTACGATTGTTTTGCGCATGAGTCGATGCATATGCAAAACGTTACTTCCACGTTTGTCCCCTAGTTTTCCAAAAAGCTATAATGTCTCTGTTAACATCTCAAAACCGTCTTCTGTTGAGTCTGTGTAGGTTCTCAGTCATCCAGGCGAAGTTAAGCATCTTGCTGAAGTTTAGTCGGGTCAACAAGAAGTCCAGTTGACCCGACTAAACTTCAGCAAGATGCCAGTGTTCTGTTGAACAGCACAACATGCTTTTCGTGGGTTCCATGTTGCAGAGGAGGATCAGGAGGCTTCTGCTCAGAGAACGGTAGGTCCTGATTACTGCATATTGTAACCGAGTGTCCACTGTCACCTACTTTTGCACAAGATTTGCACTAATTAAATCGATCTGCACTAAAGCACACTAATTGAATCTGATTATTAATCTTTTGTCCCAACGTCACAAATTTTTTTTAAACATGTTTATAACTTTCCTGATTGCTCACAATGTTCTACAATGCTAATTTTACCACTGGTTACACCCAATTTCAGGACCCAATTGGGTATCCGATTTTTTTTTTTTTTTTTGCTCCAAAAAAATAGACAATCAGGTATCAAAAATCGGCAATGGGAGACCGCCCTTACAATCCTTCAGGTACATGTTTCATGTATGACTCAAATTTCCAAGATGGGAGAAGTTGCCATATTGGAAGATGTCTAGATCTTATCAGCAATAATTCATAATCTGAACAACAGAAACTCTACTATAAAGCATCCACCGTTTTATCCATTACCTGATGAGGTCAAGAGTAATATAATTTCTGCACAGTATCATATCACAAAAACCCTCAGACGCAGATAGTTGGACAGTTCATTTTATTTCCTGTGTGGGACAAAAAGTACATTACAGTGGCCCTCAGAGACATTAGTAAGGAATAGAGGGTGCAGTTCATTTTACTTCAGACTGCAGGAAACACAAATCCACACTAAAGCCTTATAAAGTGGCTCTGCCTGAATTCTTCTGCAAATGTGTTCTATTCTCAGAGGGTCAAAACGCTTTTGGACTCTCACCAACGTGTAAGAATGTTGGTTTAGCTCATCCTAAAATCCAATGAACATTTCTATACACATTTCTATACACTCGACTGGTCATGGATAACAGGCAGAACATTCCCGTAACCCGATCTTGGTGGTTCAGCTTTGAATTACATCGACAGAACCTGACCGGAGAACAAAATGAGCTGGGTGAGACGGTACACATGGTCCATTATGCACCACTCCAGAATGTGTAAGCACAAAACGACAGTCTAGCTAAAGATGACCCGAGAGCGCGACACCACGTGCTCCGTGCTTACAACATTACTACTGTTTTGTGAGTCAGGAATGGAAGACGCAGGCCTAACTTCAGCTACGCCAAATTTCAGAAACAACCGAGAAGATGAAACAAAGTCTGAGGAGGGCAAAGGCAAGAAAAGCTGCAAGAGGCAAGAAGCAAACGGGAAGAGAGAAAGATGACCTAAGACCTCGCAATGATCTCGTTTGCATCTCAATCACGTTGCAACATGAATATCAAAGCAAAGTGCTTGATCAACAACCAGGGCGAAGCCAGAAAGAGAGAGAGAGAGACATAAGCAGATCTCTGAGGTAATGATGAGGCAGGAGAGGAAGAAAATTACTGCAGATGCATCGTTTTTGTAGATCAAGGGAGCATGAAGGGAAGGCTGAAGACGAGCAACCTTCTGACTGCTTCACCAAACCCGTGTAAATGAGAGCGATGGTGCTGCTGTGGCAATGCCTGGGTTTAGGGTGTAGTTTTGAAAGGATGACTAAAAGATACCCTCTGCGCACTGCTTTTTTTTAAAGTCTTTTTATTTACATTACATGACATTACATTCATTTAGCTGATGCTTTTATCCAAAGTGACTTACAAATGAGGAATCACAAATAAGCTACAGTTCGAAGGGGGACTTCAGCATAACAATAAATACCATCTTTACACACATATACAAATCATCAAGTGCAAAAATGTAAATTGATACCAGAGAGCGAAATTAGAGAAGGCGAAACAAGAGAAAAGAAGTGCATGGTAGGTGTGAGTTTGGCACGTTACGGTTGTTAGAGATGTTAGGAAGGAGAGGAGGTATTCTTGGAAGAGTTGGGTTTTGAAGAGCTTCTTGAGAGTAGAGAGGGACGCCCCTGCTTTGGTAGCATTTGGTAGCTTGTTCCACCATCAGGGGACCACAAACAAGAATAGTCTGGATTGCTTTGTGTGTAGGGATTGCAGTGCGAGTTGCTGCTCTTTGAAGAAGCGCAGCAACTGAGGGGTAACATAAAGGATCTGACACACCTGGGAGACTCAGGTCAACTAGCGGAGACTCCACTCAACCGTGAGTTCGCGGACATCCAGCCCCCGAAATAACTGGAAAGACTACAGCACACGGTCATCTTGCATGTATGTTCTGTGCATACATAAACCCTCCATGCCAGCAGGTGGTGCTAGTCTGTGTATGTCATTCAGAAAGGGAAACCGGAAGCCGTGGAGATATAATGGTGCATTATATTAGTACTTGGAGGTCGGAATTTCCCAGTTACATCCCCCAGGAACGCCCCCCTGAAGTCGGAATGCCAACTCGTCAACTTGTTCGAACCCCACATACCCCGAGTTCACAATCCAAGATAGCTGTATAATCTGTAATTGAATATTGTAATGGCTTATTTTCTGGCTTGCCACATACAAACTTCAGGTCTTCAAATGGTCCAAAATGCTGCTGCTAGAGTTCGAACCAAGAGAAGAAAGTTTGACCATATTACCTCGGTTTTGGCCTCCCTTCATTGGTTTCCTGTTCATGTGAGGTCAGATTTTAAGGTTTTGTTATGAACATACAAAATGCTACATGGACTAACACCTGGCAGATCTAATTAAATCTTATGTACCGGCCCGTGCTCTGCGTTCTCAGGATGCAGGATTACTGTGTGTTCCAATGGTAAAGAAGAAGTCAACAGGTCACAGAGCTTTTTTTATTGTGCATCTTTTCTGTGGAAGAGTCTGCCCACTGAGATAAAACAGTCTGCTTCTGTGGCGTTATTTAAATCCAGTCTGTTCTCATTAACTTATAATTGACATACACTTAGTTGCACTGAATCATTCTTTCCCTCCAACTTCAATTATTGCCATTACTGGTGGGAAAGACTGTCTCATCACATCCAAATTCTGGGGAATGTTAGTGGAACATAGGAGTCTTGCTGGCGAACATGTTAGCACTGTCTGTTAGTTCACTGCTGATGGCGTTACTGTGAGCTATTCATTCTGGCTGACTGATTCCTGCTTTGTTCTCTGTCCGAGGTCAAGCTGGTGATGAAGAGGCAGACCACCGACAACCAGGACCTGGGCGCTACCAACTCAGTTTGGAGCTTCACAGATCCTTCTGTCCGTTCATCGGCCATCCATCTGATCCTCCGAGGTCCTTCCAGGACTGGGGCATGTGAGATCTACATGGAACTGTGGAAACCCGAAGCGTGCTGATAACTTCTGGAAGCATCTTATGGACGAGTTCCTTCTATGGCTGAACTGGCTTTGATCACTGACTCGCCAATTATATTCCATTTTCTCAGACTCTGCTCTTCACCATTTGGATGTCTTTTGAGTCATCAGTCGTTGCGACCACTGGACTCTATATGTCTATGGTTGCTTAGCTGCAGCATTTGTCATACTAACAATAACAAAATAAATAAAACAAAGCACAACAAAGAACTGTCACACATGCAAAGGCCAAAGCAGATGGCCACCCAACTGAGTCTGGTCTGCTTGAGGTTTCTTTCTGTAATCAAAAAAAAAAAAAACACCTGAGAGAGTTCTTCCTTACCACTGTTGCCAATGTGCTTGCTCAAGGGATGGGTAAGGTTAGACCTTACTCTTGTGAAATGCCTTGGGGCGACTTATGTTGTGATTTGGCGCTGTATAAATAAATTAAATAAATTAAACTGAATTGAATTGATAGCATTTAAGTAGATTGGTGCAGACTCAGAAGACACTTTGTAAGCCAGCATCGGTGACTTGAATTTGATGCGGGTGGCAATGGGTAGCCAAAAAAGATTCATGATGTGGCGTTCCACGGATTGAAGCCAGGAACTCATACATGCAAAGAATACACTCTACCGCTGACCTACATTCCCAGGATTGTTTGTCCAGGAAACTGAATGGGGTGGTGAACAGTACGGAGGCTAATGTGGCCAACTACACATCACCTAAATCAGATTGGAAGTAGAGGGAATGCATCACTTTTGAATCTTAACATTTCAACACGACTAAGTGGTCCAGGTTAACACTGTCACATACCATTTAATAAAGAAAACATTTTTGAAGCAGAAAATTCCAATTTTCCAATATAATGAGGTTTTGATTAATGCCTACAAAGACAAAGCACTTCGTATTAAGCATTGACAAACATTCACACTAAGAATATAGAATTACAACAGTCTCAAGCCAGGGGGCAGCTTTGGTAGAACAATTACAGTGCCTTGCTCAAAGGCATCTCAACGATAGTTGATGACTTAATGGAGTGTGTTCGATTTCTCTCTCAGGCAGAAGGTTTTTGGCTCGACTGAGAATCTCAGCAGCGTCCACAAGCTCATTATCCTCACCTCTTAGCTACTGCAGTCTTATTATTTTTGTTACAGAATAAAGACACCCGTTTAAAACAACAGATTTCTGCCTGGGGAGCCTTTTTAGCCATGCTCATCTAAAGTTAAATATCAGTGACTGCTGAAATGCATAAAGTGAGTTGAAAATCCATTTACACGCGTGATATCAGCATTAAATTAGCAGTGGATGAAATAGATGTCATTTCAGTTCACCTTTCTCCAGTCACTCGTCCTTCCATGACCCATCGCGCCTTTAATAGTAAAATATGGCCATCGTTCTCTTTTACAAAAGAAAAGGACGAATAAAAATGAGAGTAGAGGACCAATAAATAATCTCATAAATGAGATCTGATTCCACTCTTCCCTTCCTCCATTCTTCTCTGTTAATTAACATTAACCTCATCTTCCTTTTCTTCCAATTCCAATCTCAGTCTCAGGCCTGTCTGGCCCCCGTGACACAAAAGGACGCCATAAAAACGTCCAGAGTGTTCGCACCAGTGCGCTCCGAGATCATATCGGGCCACACCATGAAGAGAGACTCGGCACCGGGCGGTCGCTCCCACAGCGCTACACAATTATCAGTCAGTGTGATAATAGAACTCATAGGGGGTGTAATGGCTTTTAGATTTGCACATCATCATCACCATCATCATCCTCCCACCCTGAGCTACAGGCAACTACATTAGCATAAACTGCTGTACAACAAACACATGCACACGGATGTATGTGCTTATGCACTGAGAGATTTCGATTTGGTTTTTTGACACACTGTTGAGTAAGCAAATATACACCGAGTGGTTAAAGCTCACTTAATCACTCAGTTTGAACGCACAGGCTTCACTGCGGTCGGCTGATAAATGGGGAAACGTGGAAAATAATTTGTACTGTACGCGACATGCTGCAGCGCACCAATCTGACCTTTGAGCAGTGTCTACAGAATTAACATATTCTTATAATGATCTTATTGTTCAGCCTTCGGTTTATTATTTGTTCATTTGCAACACAGCATATTATCTGTAATGTTCAAAACAGAAGAACAGCAGTTTGTCCAACCATAAATCATAATCCCTCCTTTCTTTAGAGGGATTATGATTTATGGTACGTCTTACTTTCAGCTTCCCCATGTGATGGAAATTATGCAGACAAATTGCATGTTTACCGCAAACAAATACTGATTTTACACTTATTTATAAATGGCACAACAATGAAATATGTTTTATATACACTATCTGACTCACTCATCATATTCCATACATATATATATATATATAGAGCTGTAGCACATTGGTGCTGCCTCTGCTCGCCTTTTGCTCACCACTGGGGGGCAGAACCACATACTTTAGCAGAAAGTGCAGCACAGAAGAAGCCCAGAAGAAGAAGAAGCCTGCTGTTTTTCGCATAGCATAAATAGCATAGTATAACTTTCCTGTTCCAATCCGGTATGACAGTATTAACAAACTGTGAACTGAACATAGAGTGAAAATGTGTACATTTATCCGTTATACTGTATACTGCTATCGCACATGTTGATTTTGTTTTTACCTCGCAAAGTTAAATGTTCCTGTGGCGAGTCCCCCCAATAGCCTCATGCTTACCTTTGAACTTTTACCAGAGTTTGAAGACGCAGAAGTAGCGGTGACTAGTCAATATTCTGAAGGCCCATTGGTCTGAAGGCCCATTGGTCTGAAGGCCCATTGGTCTGAAGGCCCATTGGTCTGAAGGCCCATTGGTCTGAAGGCCCATTGGTCTGAAGGCCCATTGGTCTGAAGGCCCATTGGTCCGAATATTGTTAAAAATGGTTAGAGTTCAAACTTAGGAAAATCAAGTTGGATTTCAATAACCCTAACCCTAACCCTTCGGACGAATGGACATTCTGAATAATGACCCGTCCCCAAAGTAGCAGCCAAACAATATTAACTGAACCGATTTATAACATTAAAATCAAGCCATCGACTGGTTCATAGTACATTT
>OMMV01063823.1:10652-20754 GCA_900302635.1 Chatrabus melanurus
TAAATGTTCCTGTGGCGAGTCCCCCCAATAGCCTCATGCTTACCTTTGAACTTTTACCAGAGTTTGAAGACGCAGAAGTAGCGGTGACTAGTCAATATTCTGAAGGCCCATTGGTCTGAAGGCCCATTGGTCTGAAGGCCCATTGGTCTGAAGGCCCATTGGTCCGAATATTGTTAAAAATGGTTAGAGTTCAAACTTAGGAAAATCAAGTTGGATTTCAATAACCCTAACCCAAAATGGTTTTCCATAACCCTAACCCTAACCCTTCGGACGAATGGACATTCTGAATAATGACCCGTCCCCAAAGTAGCAGCCAAACAATATTAACTGAACCGATTTATAACATTAAAATCAAGCCATCGACTGGTTCATAGTACATTTAGATCGATTTAGGGATCTGTGTATTGATGTCGGCGTATGTATTAATTTAAAATCACTTTTATATATACACATATAACTCATGGCATTTTTTAAAATAATAAATACATAAAATAATATATTTTAATAAATACATGTGTCCAAATTAACTATCTCATTGTTACAGTAAATATTTCATGTTGGACTCATAGAATTCCCATGAAATGCAATGAATCTGACACTTAAGACAATGCAGAGGTTTATAAATTATAAACTTGGTTGGTGCATTTAGCACAAGTCCAGTAAGAAGCGGATGCATTTTTCCTTGAAAATGCACAATTTTGTTTAAAAAAACAAAACGTTATGAAATGTTTGAAATTTTACCATGATAAAACATTATATGCCAAAGAATAGAATTTAATTATACAGGCCTCATCTTTCACCTGCCGTAAAGCAGCGCACAATGCAACAAAAATGGTGCTATATTCAGACGTGCCTTACATAAGCGGCTTCACAACGCACGTACACCCTACTTGTACACACAAAAAAACTAAATTTCAAACAAATATTAAACAAAGTAAAAGTAAGCACTCATGGGAAAAATATAAAACCTCACCTTGGTGCTTCACTGCTTCACCTCAGGGAGCTCTGGTGGCCGCTGTCCGCTGGAGCGCTCTGAGAGTTTGGTGCAGATCCTTTAACTTGCCAGAAAACCTCTCACTTGAGTCTGCTTTCTAAATATCAGTGTGATGTGCGCCTGGCACACTCCTGCTCTTAAAGGGGATGACAAATGACATTCTGATTGGTTTATTTCATATTATGCCAAAAACACACCCATGACTAATTTAGAAGATAACTCCAACCCCTTTGCACCCTGCGCCCTCGTTTGCACTCCGATTTGTGCTACGTAAATAGGAATGTGAAGTTGGCACACACCACAATTCCACTTAGACTGTGTGCCATAGAACTGCAAAATAGTCAGTCATCCTCAAAACTAGACTAGTTAGCATCAAGAAAATATGAATGAAGAGATGATATCAAGGTGATTTTTTTAATGCTGCTGCTGCAATCAGATCAGTGAAAACTGAAGAGAATGGACACAATGAAAGAAATAAGATTCAGGAGTTTGTGACATGTTAAAGTCATACATGGAGATGATCTGAGAAAGAAAAAGCCCATAACTGACAGCTGACCTGGATATACCATCAGCACAAACTGAATGATATTTCCCCTCTACAAAAGACCCAAGGATTAGAAATCATTGAATATGTGATCTTTCTTTTAATTTCCAAATCCCCTTCTCTCACACCTGAACAAATGGAATTAAACAATTTCATTTGTATTACAACCTGCCCAATCCATATGGAATCAAATTATGATGTAACAGGCCAAACCTCCTAAAGGCACTTAAATTGTTTCCATCCCCATTTGTGTACAGTTGAATATGTAGCAGAGTTCGATTTTTACAAGCAAGGACCACATCACCCAGATAGATAATTCAGAAAGTTGATTGTGTTGGGTGGAATGATTGGAAAGAGAACATATAAGTGTACAGTGGCTTGCCTGCACCTTCTGGAGCCTGGATGATACCTTTATGGTTGGAATGACAGATGGGTTTTGTTTTTTGTTTTGTTTGTTTATTTGTTTTTTATACAGTAGGTTCTACGGAGGGGCACCTCCGAAACAGGTCACTGTTTCGCATCCCATTTGGACCAATGACTGGAAAACTCTCTCTGTCAACCCAGCAGTGAATGGAGATTTGACTCTCTTTAGAGTTGGGAAGGTTAGGTGGCGAAGGGAGAGGAGATGGGCACCACCCTTCATATGCCATGCCCTAGAAACAGTGGGGCTCTAACATCCACCGCCCCTATGGCCATCAGGCTATGGGACTACCTTAACTTACAGTCGGTTCTTTGTACTTGTACCATGCTTGAAATAAAATTTCATATGGTGATTGATGAAATCTCTCTCCCTCTCAAATGATCTTGGATTTTGCTAGCCTTGAAAGTGCATTGTTTTGTTTTTTTTAAATCTGGTGCACATGGGTGATGTAAATCATCTCCACAGTAATCAAAGTTTCACAAAATTAAGTCTCATCCATCTAACCATTCATCCAACCATCCATTTTACACCTCGTTTCCAAGCCAGGTTCGGGTGGCAGTAAACAAGGCTCAACATCCATGTTTTCCAGCCTTTACTTGGGGATTTGATGATCGTTCCTAGGCCAGATGTGCTATATAATCCCTCCAGCATGTTCTGGTTCAGCACTCTAAGAAATGCTATATATATATATATATATATATGCGCCCACAAAACTTGGTTGTTTAAATGGGAAAAGCAAATTGTAACAATTTGTTACAATAAATTGTATATTATGTTTGCCATGTTTTGTGGCACGATTTGATATAACCAGATTAAATAAATATAGCATTTCATTTTTAAAAATGGGTTTCCTCCCAGTTGAATGTGCCCCCAAAATCCTCAAATGGTCCTAATGAGATTCCCAAATGTGACTCCACTCAGTATGAAGAGAAGTGACTCTACTCCTGTATGACCATAGGGAAGGTTTGAAATGTAATCAACTGGCAAACTGAGAGTTTCGTCTTCAGGCTCCGTCTCCTGTTCCTCACAACAATCTGAAGCAGTGGTGGGCCCATGAAGGGCCAAGACACTGCAGGGTTTCTTTTCAACCGATTGCCTTAGCAGGTGGTTTTAATGACACACTCCTTGCCTCAACTTAAAGTCCTGATCACGTATGAAATCACCTGCTGAGGTGCTCAGTTGCAAGGGAAACCTGCACAGATTTGGCCCTTTATGGCGCACTGTTGGCCACCCCTGATCTAAAGGATTGTCCACATCACTGCTAACGCTGACCATCTGTCAAACTAATGCTCCATTTTATCCTCACTTATGATTAAAACATCTAGATACTTACAGTCCTTAATTCAGGGCAGTAACTCACTCCCGACTATGAAGGAAAGCAATCCATTGCTTTCTGGAAGAATGCCATGAAGGTTGCTGATCCTCCTCTCGATTGCTTCACCTTCAACTGCACATCAACCCAGTGCACAATGGAGGTCACATTCCATTCGAACTACATCATGTCCTAAAAGTAACGATGCAACCCTGAGACCGCCATAACGAACACGCTTCAAGTGTCACCTTCAACTGAAATTCTGTCCATGAAAATCGCAAACAGAACCTGAATCCTGATGGATTCCAACGCCCACCGAGGACGCGTTTGACTTTCTGCTGAGGATACAGACTCACTACAGTAAAACATCTCTCAGACAGCCTATAACAAGGCCCCCTGACACCCCAGGATGTCTTGTCTCAGGCACTGCAGATGGATGAGGCCATCTCCCATCATTTTTTTTTTGTTTCCCATAAAAAACAAATTGTTCCTTTTGGCACATGCCTCCAACTGTTCCTAATAAAGTACGACTGTTGTGTTTAAACTATATGCATGTGTGTTTTTTTAATATTGATTAATTATTATTCTTTCATAATAGCTGAGATTAATCATGCAATTATAATCCAACACTCTGACACTAATACACAAATGTCTTTGGCCATCGCTGTTTTTTTTCTCCCTGACCTATTGGGAAAGCGATTTTCATCAGCTAAGTGACATACAATAACATGTAACACACACCAAGAACACTATCATCAAGATGAATGACTGCCACATTTTAGTGCAAGACACTTTATTACCTGCTCCAACACGACTTGATTAACAACACAAATGAACGAGGATTCAATGAAATATAATTTGCTTTTTCAAAAAAGCCATTTATGCCCATTTATCAGGCGCCAGAGCTCAATACACAGGAGAAAGAAACATGGCTTTGGCCCGAACCGGATCTCATGCTAATTACTCAACCTTTAAATGTTCCATTCCTTTTCAACAGCCTTGTTTTGCTTCTACGGGATGAGGTGCTTAATTGCCTATTATGGTGTCTTTTCACAGAATAAGAGACTCATATTTCCACCCCAAGTGTATTGGGTGAAGTGTTATTGATGTGTGTGATGAGTTTGAGTGCTGGATCACATCACTAGCTGGTGCTCGATAGTTGTGGCAGGAGGCGGGATATTAATGTCACCAATGTGAACGAGGCTCCATACCACATGCCTTCTGCAGACCAGACACTCTTCAGGGCCTGTGGTCTCTGCTAACCCAGCGTGGTAGGAACACAGACGCCACTGTTTTCTAAGAGCTGATGTAACAAGTGAATTTCTCCGTTGTGAGATCAATAAAGGAATATCTTATCTTATCTTATCTTAACCTTCCTCGGCATACGATTGCATTTAAGCGATCGGACTGTTTCAGCGAGAGGAAATGTGGTCGTCTTTGACACTTCTCTGCCCCTTGGTGCTGCCGTTTTTAAATGCACCACCAGAGTAGAGCTAAAAATAGAGCAAAGTGCGTTTAATAATTAAACGCTGGAGAATAAATATGAAGATACAATTCAATAAAGGGTGCACACCATCAGCAGACCCAGTAAATATTCACTGGGTGTCTTTCAGAGATCCATTCATTTTGACTGCTTAGTTTTCATTTTCACAACGCTTGTTGCTCACTGAGTATTTTTAAGTTGTCTCTGCACTGAAGCCCTATTTGGACGGGACTGATTTTATATGGGGAGGTGGAGTAAAATAATCATTGTTCATGTCAGTCATTTTTACGGACTGCACGATCCTGTCATTAAAGATTCTGGCGACTTTTACCTTCTGCAAAACAATTTGTAGAAATTACCTTCGCTTATATTTATCCCGTGCAAATAGACGCGCCAGTAATATCCTGTGGAAAAGGAGTTTTCCACCACTTATCTCAAGTATGCCGGCACTTAAGGAGGCATTTGAAAGACCATCAACCCAGCAACAGCAGAGATTTTACATTCACATTGAATTTCTGGAGGAATCTGTTCACATATATGATAGTTACGAAATCATGTGATCATGTTCATGTCGGCTCCCCACCTCTGTGTGTTCTTTCACTCTGTGTCTTCAGACCACCTGCTCCGCTTCTGGCACACACACACACACACACACACACACACAGAGCACCTCTGCATGCAGATCAAAGAAGAAAGCGGCAAATTAAATACAAAATCAAAGTGATGGGATACATTTGTTTTTATGAGAGGTTTTCAGACCACCTGCTCTGCGTTGGCACACAGAGAGCACACCTCTGCACAGAGCTCAAATAGCCACAAAGACAAGTGAAACTGACATAACTTAGGGCCCATTCACACTATGATGTGATGTGGCTGACGCTGGCCAATGTAGCAGATTCTCAAAAATCTCTGTGAAAAAATGGAGAAGGCTCCCTCCAGGGGTCCGAATTTCCTGTCTTCAACGCAGGTCGACGCCGCACCGGTGGAGCCCGACGCCGCACCGGCAGAGCTCGACACCCGGCAAAAGTCCACCGACCCACTATGACATAGTTCAGTTTTCGCAGTCGGAGGGCAGACACATTGGCAGTGCACTTCACGGAGCAGCAGCGTAGCCCGGCAGAGTCGATCGCCGACCCAATGCCCAAGACACCACATGAGGCAGCCTACACAAAGTCGATGCAACTCTGCGACCTCGTCACCCGCCACTTCCAGTAACTCAAACTCACACTCCTGTCGCAGCCTCTCTGGGCCATCCACCCTCTGCGGGCTCCAGGAACCGAATGACCTCCAACATTGGCCAGCAGAGGCCGGCGGAGGCGAACGGGCATTAACGAAGCACTAGCAGAGGTGACGCAGTGGCAGCGGATCCCAACTCCCGCTGTCGTTCCAGCATGAACACTGAAGATTTTAAGCATGTTGAAAACTTTTTCCAGGACCACGACAAACACCAGCCCCGCCTGACCTTCGTCAACCCAGCCGGGGAGTCTGGCGGACCTCGGCGCTGGTCGGTGTCGATCAACTTTTCACTCTCCGTTGGCAAACGCCGGGCCAATCATCAAAGTGTGGATGGGCCATTAGAGCTAGACAATAGAAAGTGACGGCAGAGATGAATTCATTCTGCCACAGAGCCAAGAACAAAGAAAAAAAAGTTGAGTAGCCACTCCCATCTCTGTCATTTATACTGAGATTTCTTGTCCAGTGCGCACTGGCCACAAATGCTACAGATGTGCTGTGGTAAAATTAAATTACTTCACCGCCCCATGTAAAATTACTTCTGTCCAAATTGGGCTTTAAAGTAGCAAACTGTGTCAAGCACAGTGGCTTTTACTACTAAACACAAACAGTCAGAGTAACACACCAACGATGAGCTACGCCTCACAATTAAAGACGGATTATAAGTTATACGGTTCTGGACCTCTGTCATCTTTTGATGCCGTGGTAATACAAATCTTTTAATCATCTTCTCCAAGCCTTCTGAGCAGAGCTTTTACACTTAGTCTTCCCCTTCTTATCTTTTGTTATTGTCTTCGACTAACTTGTGTTTCAACGCCATGACATAAAACAACCAGTGTTCTTCTCTGCCGCTGTTTGGCTGTTTAACTGTTTTCCTTCTGTTTTGTCGAGCATGTGTACAATATTGAACAAAAGCTCCAATGCAACAGCAAAAATGCTATATGCTATATGATGCACTAGATTTCTAAATGTGGACAATTATTGGTTTGCATTTATTGCGTGCGGACATGTGCAGACTGGACTGTGCCAATGCATGTCGAGACAACAAGCATCTCATTGTGATTTGATTTTCAGGCACTGTAGTGCTGTAAACAGTGACAAAAAGCTTCTGGTTAGGGGTTTTATGTTTCAGGACGTCTGTTGTTTCCTGCTCTCAGCAGGGAGCGTTGTGCAATTTTGGCTCAGAGACGAAACACAGAAGGAGAAATGACTGTAAGTCAGTAACCACAGAAAATGTGGAGACCTTATGAGAAATGCACGGCTCGGAGGTGACGCCCTAATTACTATGATTATGATCATGATTCGTGAGGCTACTTTGGTGCCCTCCAGAACACTTGGTGCCCTGTGCACGACGTGTGATGTGCGTGGCTCTGCATCAGATTCTTCTTTACTTCTATGATTTTCCACATTTGAAAATTACAAACTCATCAACATGCACAGTGCAAGTCAAATGTTTGGGCAATCCAGACAGAGTATGTGGACTTTGATCCAAAAGCCTTATGAGCACATAGTTCAAATTGTGTCTTCAATAAATGACAAAACTGAGGTTGATATAAAATTACTTTTTTAATGTTAATGTTGAATGTTATTATACTGTGACATTTATTTGCCGCTGCACTTCTGCACAATTCCACATTCTGTATTTATTTTATTTATTTATTTGTATATTTATTTTTGTATTTTTTAAATAGTGAAGGACAAAGAAGAATGATTCGTACAAACTTTCAATTGGTTTTGCTCATTTGTTCAAATGTTGGCTCATTTACTTTTTAAAAATGTATTTTTTTCAATTGCCATTTAAATTAAGGAATAAAACTATTTTCAGAACTTTGAACAATGACTTTATACACGTAAACCAACATAGAATGCAGCAAACATACGGCTGTTGTGGTTTCAGATCAATTTTGTGATATAATGTGAAAAAACATTACAGTTATAATGCATTTTTTACTTTTGGATGGATGTACGGTGAAGCCTGTATGCACACGAGAACAGGTCCCTGATGAATATTTACACTCTCACTCGTTTACTGTTGTCTAGTATGCAGCTTTTAGTCCAGTTTCTTGCTCAAAGGCACATTAATGGCATATGGTGAAATACTGAAGCAGGGTCGGTTTCATTTACTCTCCACAGGTTTTTGGTGAACACATGGCAGAGACTATGGGCCACTTCCACCGGGCACAAAGCGGCGCACAGCACAATACAATTTTCCACGTGACACAGTTGTGGTTTTCACGCCCAGCACCCATCTCCTTGAAATCACAAGTTCACTCACACTCGCTCTGTGCGCCCATGGGCGTGTTGGTCTAAAACTGGGGTGTGGTCACCTCAGGCAGCTTTGGTGGCTGCTGCCCGCTGTCGTGTTCTGATAGGTCGGTGCGGATCCCTCAACTCGCCAGAAAACCTCTCACTTCAATGCACTTTCTACATAAAAGAGACACTATGCACCTGACGCACTCTGCCTTCAGTGACTTGACATATGACACTGATAGATTTATTTCATATTATACCCAAAACACACCCATGACTAATTCACAGGATAAATCATACCCCTTGTGTTCTCAGGTTACGTGCCACCCAAAGTGGAAAAAGCAGTTGGACACGCCCAAAATCTACTTACACTTTGCGTTTTCGGTCGTGAGCTACAGATAATCAAGAGAAGGCACAAAAAAGCCAACAGGACACATGTAATGTGGCATATTCTAAGAGTGGTGGGAAGAAAAGGCTTCCTTCAATTAAGAGACCTGTGAGACAGTTATTCATATAGTGTGGTGTACTGATGGGTGCCTGATGGGTACCCAAGATATGTTACCAAGTACTTTATTGTGATTGATGACTCATTTGGTTCCACTAATGTGTCCTAACAGCTTAAAGCAGTACAGCTACGGGCATGCAAAGTACTCATAAGTATCAATTAGTTATATTTATTAATATGTTCAGACAGACATGAGCAGATGTGCACTGAAAATGCAGCAGTGAGCCCTCAAGCCTGATTATGGAGTTCGTTACTTTTTAGTAAGAGAAACGCAATATGCACATATCATACTTGTGGTCACCCTATGCAATATTGATGTGAGAGACAATACCAGGAAAAATAGCAGGAAATGGAACCTATTCCTGGTGACAGGAAAGGAGATGTGGAGGAAAAAGGGCATCACCAGTTATCATGTTTGCCATCGTTCTTCACAGCTTGCAGCTTCATTACCAAAACGGTTCATTAAGGCCCGTTTAACAACATAAAATTATGCCGTTTTGGTATTCCACATTGAAAATATGACACTAATAGGCGAGCATATCCACTTGGATCAAAAGACAGGCAGTAATTGTAATGTGTTCCCTGACTGTGATGGTGCATAGTAATAGGTGTTTACTGCTGCTGTCGCCGCTCGTGCTAAATGCATGAGAGGTTGCATCTTCTACAAACTCCCAGAGGCGATTCAGGTTACAATGCGCTGACCTGTGGGACTGCTTCTGAAAGATTCTTGAATATGGATTTGTGTAATCATCCATGTGAGCAATTAAACACATTTTTCAACCACACAATCACACTAAGAAATACAAAAGCAGTCTGGCATAATTACATCAGAAATGTTTCAGAGCAATATTGCAGTCACTGATATGATTACAACTTTATGATTTGACCTTTTTAAAGACTATTTTGCTTGTTAATAAAACAACTTATTTCGTGTTGCGGTATCATGGAGGGGGCATGGTTCAGCGCTGTCTGTGAGAAGATGACAGGTGATGCACAGCTGTGGCACAGTGTGAGACTCATGTGCGCATAGGATTATTCAATTAATGACAGGCCACCTGTGCTCATTGGTAGGCGGGATGGTAGGATTTCAACAGACCAGAAGGCAGGTGCAGAAACACATAGGAGCTGTTCAGTGGTAGCTATATATATATATATATATATATAAATCACCCTCTCACCCCCATCGGGGGGTGGTATGTCTGTGTTCCTCAAGCTTGGGTCCTCTACCAGAGGCCTGGGAGTTTGAGGGTTCTGCGCAGTATCTTAGCTGTTCCTAGGACTGCGCTCTTCTGGACAGAGACCTCTGATGTTGTGCCTGGAATCTGCTGGAGCCACTCTTCCAGTTTGGGGGTTACAGCTC
>OMMV01063835.1:0-14132 GCA_900302635.1 Chatrabus melanurus
TGGGGCGACTATGTTGTGATTTGGCGCTATATAAATAAAGTGAATTGAATTGAATTGAATTGAATTGAATTGAATTGAACAGCCACTGTGCGTGCTTACGTGCTGTTTGCGGCCTCGATATTTTTCAGGTTGGCCTTGCATTGGACGAGCGTTTCTGCACACGTTTTGGACGCAGACAGGCCGCATGAGCGCGTACGGCCGGTTGTGACTGAGGCTTAAGACAACACTCCAAGGAGAAAGCCATTAGTCCAAAACAGACAAAGAAAAGCTTGATGATTGGCTGCTGTTGATCACCAGGACAAATAATTAATAGGCCAAGGGTAATCCCTGGCTAGATCTGAACACAGTGTTTACTCCAAAATATAGAAAACAAAAACGTATAAGCGATGGAGTGCTTCTTGCGCCTTCCAAGAAAATCTCCACCTTCAAAAACTCATGTTCCACCCTCCGTAAGCACGTTGAAGGCTCAACTGAAGGTTCCAGTGAGAGCTGACATATATTCTGTTTTATGAAGGGCTAAGAAAGGTCCAAATAGCTTATTTACAGATCATCATGGGTGTCATTCTTGGGTGATCATCTAAAATCGTCTCCACCGCTGTTTTCATTTTAACATTCGTTGTGGAGTTAGAGCGCATTGTGTTGGAGTGCACTGTGCACACAGTCCCACTGGACGCAAAGTGCAATTAAAAGGGAAATACACGTGCACATGCATGCCATTTTTCTGCAGTTTTAAGAATGCCAGCAAATCAGCAGTGCAACAAAATTCGACCAGTAACACAACTTCCTGTTTTAATTAATTTTACACAAGTACAAAGTGCTTTAGTGCAGCACACCCGCTGTGCACATGCCCATGCATCACGATGAGGTGCACATAAATGTTTTATCTTTTAATTTGTTGGAGTGGTAATAGTCCAAACTGGAGTCAGTCCACGTATATGAGCCCACATTTAAACAGGCGGTGGAAGCAGGGGAGGCAACGGTCTCACTCGGTTTTACAATTTTCATGAAACAACTGCAAGAAGACAACCCAGATCTTGAGTTGAAGAAAGTAACATACTTTGAGTATCGTAAACCGGGCTGACAAGGGACAGCGGGGTGACAAGGGACAAAAGAGAAAATCGTTTTCTTTTGTCCTTAAACCAGTGAATTTACAAAGAAAATTGTGAAACATTGCATTACGACACGTGAAAGGTGGGGTGGATATGATAAGTGCGAGGGAGTGCCAGATGTACTGCCAAGGGACTAAGGACCTTAGAAATGGGGAAAGGGCCAATAAACTCAGGAGCCAACTTCCTACATGGAACCCTAAGAAGATGGTCCCACGTAGAAAGCCAGACCCTCTGTCCTTCCTCATAATGTGGAGCCACAGTGTGACGCTTGGTGGCTGCTTGCAGGTATCCCAATGACAAGCGCAAGAGGGCCGTCTGGGCTCTATGCCATGTGAAGTGACAGCAACAGATTAAAGTATGGCCTGAGTGTACCACCAATTTGTACTCCAACTCTGGGAAGAGTGGACTTTTGTAACTGTAGACACAGCAGAATGGTAACATATCAGTAATGGAGACAGGAAGGGAATTTTGGGTGTATTTGACCCAAACCTATTGCTCAGACTACAAAGAGGGTTGCTTGGCAACGAGGCAATGAAGAACCGTCTCCAACTCCTGGTTGTACTGCTCTGTTTGGCTGTGCGTCTGAGGGGGTTACCCGGAGGAAAAGATAACCGAGCCACCGATCCGATTGCAGAAATCCCTTCAAAGCCCAGCAACAAATTAAGGCCCTCTGTCTGAAACAATGTCCGGAGGGTGTCCATGCAAGCAGAATGCATGCGGCATAAGCACTTCAGTAGTGTGTTTGGCGGTAGGGAGTTTGGGCATGGTAACAAAATGAGCCATCTTGTATAAACAATCAATAATAGTCAAAATAACAGTATTTTCCCCTGAAAGGAGCAAGCCAGTAACAAAGTCCACTGAGATGTGTGACCAGGGGCAACGGCGAATCAGTAGCAACTGGAGGAGACCTACTTTGAGTGCAAAGTGGACAGGCAGCAATGAACTCTCGGATGTCCTTGACTAAAGTGGGCCACCAATACGGTTCGCAAATGAAACTTGTGGTATGATTGGAACTGGGATGACAATATAGAAGAATGCCCCCACTGAAGGACCTGTGATCGAAGGGTGCCTGAGACGAACACCCTGCGAGGCAAGCATCCCTCAGGAACCTGAATATCTTCCAAAGCCCGCTTAACAAGTTGCTCGATCTCCCAGGATACAGCTTCTAGCAGACGGGTGTGAGCAAAATGATGGAGATGTTTTTGCTGGAATCGGAGACTGAAAACTGATCTGTCAATGCATCTGGTTCGGCGTTACGAGACCCAGAGTGGTATGAAATAGTGAAATTGAATAGAGTAAAAAACAATGGCCACCTTGCCTGCTGAGAGTTCAGCCGACATGCAGAGTGAATGTACTCTAAATTTTTGTAATCAGTCCAAACGAGAAATGGTGGACTAGCCCCACTGACCAATGTCTCCATTCTTCTAGTGCCAATTTGACTGCTAGCAGCTCCTGATTACCAACATCATAGTTCTGTTCTGCTGAGGACAACTTCTTTGAAATGAACGCATACAGATGTACCTTGTTGTCCTCACAAGACTGCTGGGAGACAACTGCCCCCACTCCCCCAGAGCAGGAGTCGACTTCCAAAATGAACTGCATAGAGGAGTCAAGCATGGACAGGATAAGGGCTGAGGAGAAGTGATGCTTCTGGAATTAATGTAATTACGAATAAATCATCTGTAAAAGTTTGCAAACCCCAGGAATCTTTACAAGTGTTTATGATTTTCTGGGGTAGGCCAATCCAAAATCATGCTAACTTCAGCAGGGCCCATTTAGATCCTACCTGGGGGAAATTACAAATTCTTAAAAGAGACAGAAGGTCTGTGAAATTTGCGTTTCTCGGCTTTAACAAAAAGCTGATTGTCAAGGAGACGGTGCAAAACCTGTCTGACATGATTAATATGCTCATTCATGTTCTTTGAAAAGATTAAGATCTCATCAAGGTACACAAAGACGAACACGTTCAGCATTTCACATAGTACATCATTAACAAGACATTGAAAAACTACTGGACCATTGGTGAGACCAAATAGCATGACCAAATTTCATAATAGCCGCTAGAGGTGTTAAAAGTGGTCTTCCACTCATCCCTCTCTCTGATTCTGACCAAGTGAAAAGCGTTACGAAGATCTAAATATTGTAGCCCCTTGTAATGGTTCAAAAGCAGATGAGAGGAGGGGGAGAGGATATCTGTTATTGATGGTAATGTCATTGAGTCCTCAGTAATCAATGCAAGGTCATAGGCTCCTATCTTTATTTTCTATGAAGAAGAATACCCCCAGCAGGAGACAATGAACGTCAAATGATCCTGGTGGCCAGCCCCTCCTCGAAATATGATTTCATGGCTTGAAGGTCTGGGCCAACGACAGAGTACAGTCATTCCTTGGGGGGTGAGGTTCCGCAAAGCAAGTCTATGTCACAGTCGAAGCGGCGATGAGGGAGAGATGTAGCTTGACTTTTGCTCAGTACTTCCTTAAGATTCAGGTATTCAGAGGGGACTCTGGAAATGTTTGGAGGGGAAACCGCTGGCTGCTGGTATCTGGGAAATCTCGGAGGCAGAATTAGCACGAATACAGGTGGTACACCACCTAGTTGCCCAACCCGTAATGTTCCCAAATGCCCACTCAATATGCAGGTTGTGCAGCTTCAGCCAGGGAAAACCCAAGAACATCAAGGTTATGAGGGGAGTATATAATTTGAAATTGTAAATGTTCTGTGTGGCTACCTTCTATTTGCAGATCAATAAAAGCAGTTTCATGTCTAACCAGAGCCAGCAGCCGACCAACCAGAGCATTCGCACTTTGAGGTTCCTGAAGGGTTTCCATGTTGATGGACAGTTGCAGAACCAGGTTCTGGTCCATTGAGCGCTTGTCTGCCCCAGACCAGACGCAGCGTGCAGTTAAGTGGAGATGAATGGTTGGGTGGTGGAGGACGAAGTGGATGAGTGGCTCACCATACATCATCCATTTACTGGTGAGCCCTATCTTTTAGCAGGCAGGATGCTATGTAGTGACCCAAGCCCCCACAGTAAATACAGAGACCCAACTTCACCCGCCGTTGTCACTCCTCTGGGGACAGACGAGACTGGCCGACCTGCATGAGCTCTTCCGGAGTGGGAAGGGATGCTGGAACAAGTGGAATGGGCGAGGATGACTGAACTGGAATCTGGGGTGATGAGCTTTGCCAATGGCTGATCTCAACTCTGACCTCTTAGGTCTTTTGATCCAGCAGCCATTGATCCACCTTCATGCCCAATGCCACCACAGCATCAAAGTCCTCAGGAATGTCCAATGGTGCGAGATGATCTTTAATGTTTTTGGTAAGTCTATCCAAAAAGGTGTTCCGTAGAGCAGACATGTTCCACGTGCTGTTGGCAGCTAATGTCCAGAACCAGATGGCGTAAACCAATACCCAGCCATCACCCTGCTTCAATGACAGCAGGCGCCTCTGGGAGCACCACACTCAAAGACCTTTCTCATAATGTTTTAAAATGTCTGAGCCGTCTGGACTGCCGGTCCCACACAGCCACCACCCACTCCTGGGACCTTCCCTGTGAGATAGATAATGATGAAAACAACCCAGGAGGCACCCATGGCCTACAAAATGGACTGGAGGCTGAATGTTATGGAACATTACACGTACTGGTATCACCATTGTGTCGCTCGATTGGGGGAAGATGGGCCTCATGGCAAGGACTGGAGTGAGCTCTGCCAAAGCTGCTGCTTAAATTCTGTTGGCTGTGAGGACTCCGGCACCACCTGCTGGTGTTTCTGCTGGCCAGTCAGCAGATTGAACTGATTGAGCTGGCTTCCTGATGCAACCAGAGTTCCTGAATCACCTGATTCATGCTGCACAGCAATTGTTCTTGTTCAGTTTGCAGGCCTGGACTTGTAGAGTGGTGCAGACCAAACATGGCCAGATTATACTGCAATGATTTTAGCACAACTGAAGACCCCTCAGCAGAGAACAACACAGTGTAGTAAAGTAAACAGTCTTTATTCAGTGACGTTGAGCAGGCAGGGTTCAAGGCACACAGGCAAATCAGTCTGCGGATCAACATTGTCCGTGAGAGAGTTGGCAAAGATGCAATCCAGTACAACAGGCTAAGAGCTAGAGCACATTCAATCTTCATACCAGGCAGATGATCCAAAAGACAGCAGGCTAAATTCAGAGGACACAGGAAGGCAGTGTGGGTCAGCAACAAGAAACATAGAGAAATAATACGAGAAGGCAAACATGGGAGCTAGACAATCTGGCACTGGAGTGAGGGGCTGTGAACGGCTAAATAGTGCATAACTCAATAAACGTGGAAATGAGCGTGTATGTGAACCAGGAGCCGGAGTGCCTGGGAACAGGAAGTAAAGCCACAGAAACTAACAAAGATCAGGAGCAACAAAATAAAAGCACCAGAGTCAATGATCAAAAACAGAACCGTGATACTCTCATTTTACCAATTAGCTGCAGAGTGCAAATATGTGTTGGAATGGCTGATGGATTACCCTAATTCCACCTAGCTCAGGTGTGAATCAGCTTCTTTGGATCGAATACCTCTTCGGAATCTATTATATATCTCTTCTGAGAAAGTTTAGGTGTTGATTAAAAACAATGTAGATTTAAAGAATATGCTGAACATTTGGCAACAAGTGAGGAAACTAGAGGGTTACAGTGATTGTTAACTCCTCTTCACGAAAACCTAGACTTCCCACCTGGCATTCAAGCTGGACTCACTGATAGCAGTCATAGGGGCATTAAGGTTGTTGGAGATATGGTTCAGGGTGTTTCAACCTTCTCAATTGAGCAACTAAAGAGTAAAGCTGTATTCATGTTAGCTGTAAGCGGCAGACGGCAAACCAGATTTTACAGCGTTTTCAATGAGCGGATTATGGAAAATTACACCACAGCTGGCTGTGAGGGCAGCAACAGTGCACCACAATGGCACTTGCTAGTAAAAGTTAAATATTCTCAACTTTTTCAGCAGGCAGCGAGGAGTGCAGAAGGGCTGCCCCAGCCCTACGCCACATGAGATAACAGCAGCGAACAAAGGCGTGGGCCAAGGGTACCACCCCCTTGCCCTCCAACTCCGGGAAGAGTGAAGGCTGGTAACCATAGGCACGGCAGAACAGTGACAAACTTGTAGTGCAGACTGGCAAAGAGGTGTGGGCATATTCCACCCACAGTAGCTACTTAGCCCACTCTGAGGGATGCTTGGAGACCCAGCAGCAAAGGACTGTCTCCATCTCCTGGTTGTACCGCTGCGTCTGGCCATTAGACTGGGGGTGAACTGAACGTGGCATCAATCCACCTGCAGAACTCCCTCCAGATCCCAGAAAAAACCGGGGACGCTTATCACAACCAATGTCTAGAGGGATGCTGTGCAGCTGGAACACATGGTGGAGGAGTGCCTCGGCTGTCTGTTTAGCATTGGAGAGCTTGGGCAGGGGATCAAAATGAGCCATTTTCGAGAATCCATCTATAACAGCAAAGATGACCAAACCCCAGAAGAAGGCAGCCCAGTGACAAAATCAATGGAGATGTGAGACCAGAGAAAACTGGAGTAGGTGAAGGAGAACGGCGGGAGGAGACCTAGAAGTCTTATTTTGGGTACACACAGTACAGGCCGCAATGAAGTCTCAGACATCTCTAGGCAAGGTGGGCCATCAAAACAAACCATTCTTCTGGCTGTCAGTTAATGTGTTTGTTTGTCACCATCTCAATATTTCAAATGAATGGATTTTAAATAACCTATAACAGTCTTTGTTCATGAGTAACACAGGATGGGATTGGGTTGTCTTCCTCATAGCTGTAGCTCAAACTCTTCAACGCCTTTAGGCTTCAAAGTTTTGGTGAAACATTATTATTATTATTATTATGTGGGATCTGCTGTGGCGACCCCGAGTTTCAATTGGGAGAAGCCGAAAGTAGATTATTATTATTATTATAATTATTATTATTATTAAGAACAGACAGTATGTCCCACCTGTCTAGAATTGCTCTGGGATCCATTAGGAAGAGTTGGAGGATGTAACTGAGCTGCCTTACTTTAGTGTCACCATGACACTAAAATAAGGTTAAGTGGTAGAATATGGAGCATAGAAGGAGGCTTTTACTTGTTATCAATTATGGAATCAATTACCAATTATTTATTCTTTTACAACATCAGTTATTACAGATCACCTGGTAGGAAGCACTGTTCAGTTTAACATTTGACATTATGCAGCTGTTTTAAACATTAAAAATTTTGGAGAAAAAAAAAAACATGAAAACTTCAAAATAGGTGAAGAAGGTACTATGTGTTTTGAAGAATGCAATAATTCATAAAGTATTTCTTGGGGTTCACCAAACTATAAATGCAAACAGGGATATCAAACTTGCCCTGTGATAGACTGGCGGCCTGTCCAGGGTGTACCCCGCCTCTCACAAATGAGTGCTGAGATAGGCTCCAGCCCCCCATCCCCCAGGACCCTTAACTGGAATAAGCGTGTTCAGAAAATGGATGGATGGATATAACTAATCTTAGTGCTCAATTTCAGCTCAGGTTAGTACAAATTATTAACCAATGCCTCCAACTGTCTGTTGTTTCAGCAAAATAAAGCATCAGACTTACTCAGTAACAAGGAAAATGCCAATGACTGAACCAGCAACCTATTTGTAGAAAGGAAAAAAGCAAAGTTATTGTTAATTGAACCCTACTGAGATAAACAAATAAATGGAAACAATTTTACCTCAATGACAAAGACCACGATGATAAAAATTAGGACATAGACCAAATTCCTGTTGGTGGTGACGTAGCGTAGGTAGGTACTCCATGAAGTCGTTTCAAATATCTTTTCCCGTTCATCTGCAAAGCACTGCTGTGAAAATACAGTGATTGTTCTTAGAACATACAGACACACCTCACAACAAATTCTCCATACGTCTGCCTTAAAACTGAAAACAAATTCAAGCAGACCTGCAAGCAGGTATACAGTGTTCAAGCCTCTGACACAGATCATGTCCGGACCCCTGCTGGGCCGACGCAACGAAACTCGGGCGGCGCGACCAAGACCCGCAGGCTCACGCGAGCGATGGCACTACCACGCCAAGTTTGGTGCAACTGTCTCAGAGACAGTTTTTCATTGAGATTTTTATTTGGTGTGTTTGCCTGAAATTCATGATTATGAGTTCGTAGAGCCATCACAATTATTTTGCAAAAATGTGATATGTTAAA
Source organism: Chatrabus melanurus (assembly GCA_900302635.1). Taxonomy (NCBI): domain Eukaryota; kingdom Metazoa; phylum Chordata; class Actinopteri; order Batrachoidiformes; family Batrachoididae; genus Chatrabus; species Chatrabus melanurus. The sequence goes on from OMMV01063835.1 coordinate 8,320, forward strand.
AAAGTAACATTAGTTTAAAAAAAGGTTCGTCTGAAAATGTTTAGTTAAAAATTCAGTGTTTCTTATGTGCAGTTTTACTTTGAAATGACCAAAAATTAAGCTAAGAACAGAGTGTTATGAGTCGGAACCAACGTGGATGCAGAAGAAAGATGCATGGCACCAAGATAACTTCATTCTACATGTGGTCCAAGAGATGCACACGGTAAGTTTCTTTCATTTGTTTAAATTGTTTGCAATGTGTTTCTTGTACTTTTGCATGAATGATATGACATTTTGAGGGATACATTTTGATTTCATTACATTTCTGGTGTGGTTGGAACGATTTCTCAATGGACATTAATTTGATAAGACTTTAAAACGGACCAAGATGTATATTTTGACATTTTTGTCTTTTATATTATAGTTTTCACAGTATTTGAAGAATGAAGAGGGAGGGAGAGAGGGATTAAAGCAATCTTCAAAAACATCAGTATGATGTGTGGCCATTATTTCATTGGACCAGTGTAATTACATTTGGCTTCAACAGGAGTTATTTTCACCAAAGCAGGCAGATTGAATACTTGGAGAGATATCCATATTAATAATAGTTTTCATATTTAGAAAAATATACAGAAAATTGCAGTTTGACCAATCTATGTGTAATTTAATACCCTTCATATCTACCCAATAGAAAATATTTCTGTGAAATTTGGTGACTTTTGATATTTATTGAGTTATTGTTTTTTTTTAAATTATTTTTCATATTTTACAAAATATACAAAAAAATTGCAGCAAACTGAAGGTTTGTCCAATCTGAGTGAAATTTTAAAGACTTCATTTCATTTCACCTCAAAGAAAGTGTCTCTGAATTTCCATGGCATTTGATTAAAGACTTGGGGAGACATTAATTTTAATATGACTTTTAATATTTTGAAAAATATATTGATGGAGTGCAGATAGGACCATAGTTACTAGTAGGTCAAAGTTTTGTCATGAGTCAGTAGATGTGTTGAAAAATTTCAGCTCTGTATCATGGACTGGTGATTTTTGTTGAAATTTGGACATTTTGAGGGGGAGGATTTTTTTTTAAAGATATTTGTTTGTGAAATAAGCCATGCCAACTTTATTCAATCATCATATAGGTATCAACTCAAATATTACCAAAGATCATGCAAACTAAATGTTGTGCAATTCTGGTCACAAAATTTTAGATTTTTCCATTTGTGGCACCCCCTTGTGACCTATTGGTACCACATTTGGTAGACAGCCTCTGTTCATTGTTAGGTATCATTGTACCAAGTTTCGTGTTTGTCTGAGTTACAGTTGCAAAGATATGTTAGACTTCCTGCTTTGACTGCTAACTAAAGAAAGTTTTCCTGTATAATTTGTGCAACTTTTCAGCTATGAAAATTATTTTAATAACTTTTTCCCTTGAGGGTCCATGGATTGCATGTGTAATGTTTGGTACAGCTCTGACTCATGTCCAGGACAATTTCGAAAAAGTAGCTTTTGCATATGTTGCAATTTCATCTAAACAGCAAAGTGGAGTTGGACATACCCTACAACCACTTGTGCCATGAGTCTGAGAATGCACTACAGATCATCAAGCTGGGGCCCCCAGTGTTTCATAAACAGATTCCTCCAAACTGTTCAGCCTTCCACAGGAGGATGTGAACATTGCACCTGCTTACTTTCACCTGACTGACACAAAATATTTAACTCATGCAAATGACATCACTTACTCTACATAATTTATGAGCTAAATAATTGATGACGGCATGATGAATGCGGTGTTATGGTAAGAACACCAATATAATTTATTATTTAAATCTGTTGCTGATTATTTCCTCATTATATTGTCATATTCTTAGGGATTTATTACAATATTTATCTTAATTCTTTTTTTAAATCTAGCTGGCACGTGAGTGCTGTGTGGAGCGATGGCAAAATCTCGGACTATTTCCCAGTAAATACCGGCGTTCATCAGAGATGTGTTCTGGCTCCTACTATCACAGGGTGACTGTGTGTCTGTGTGTGGCGGTGCTGTTTTATGTTGGGACTGTCTGAGCTTTTGGGGGGCTTGCCTTGACCCGGAAAGACACGAGCTTAGCAGCCTCGTGATTGGAGCACAGGGCTCCGCAGTTTGTTTTTTTCCCATACCTGTCAGGATATAAGCTGATGAGGTGATGCAGAGCGGGTGCACGTGTGTGAGCTGAGGAACGGCGCTAACGGATACTGCCAGAGAGCAACTCGGTGTACGGACCATGACAAAATCCGAAGGAGACAACAGATTCAGCTGGATTTGAGACAAGGGGATGTCTGGAGCCGGAGGAATGGCTGGCATGCCACAAAAGCCACAAGGGAGGCAGAGGAGAGGAGACAGAGCCCGCTGTGCAGCAGCTCATGCCAGGGAAGAAACAGACACCTTGTGGGAGAGCGGAGGGGTGAATGTACACTTCACCCCTCCTTCAGTTAAGTCTTTTTTTTTAAAACTATACTCTGACTGTTCCATGCAAATAGATGGTCCGGTGCAGACGTATTATAACCACTAATGACACCAGAGCAAATTAGTAGAACTGGATAAGAAAGAGCCCTTCCTTGGTGTTTTATTTCTTTTGTTGTTTGATTTATTTGATACATTTTGCTTTCATTGCATGAACATTTAGTTTGTTTTGAGTGCTGTGTATTTTCTTAAGATTATTATTTTTTTTGGCTCTGTCAATTATTCTACAGTACATGTGTAAACTCTCAAAGCAGCAAGAGACTGACAAACTGTTGATTTAGTTTCACCCTCTGTCCACTAATTGGAGAATTATGGGGCTGTGAGGGATGAAGAACCACCAACATGCTGCAGCCAAAGATTAAAGTACTGCTTTTAGCTAGATCGGACACTGGACTCTGTCAGCACCATTTTATCCTCCTTCAGAGACATTGTATCCTCCCCTGAAGGCTTGGACTTTAATCCCATTTTAGATCTGGTTTTTAAGTTGTGTTTTAGTTTTTAAATAAACTCATTTATTGTTAAGTTTGAACCTTTGTCACTCCTGTCACACTACACTGTTCAGTGCTTGCATGGACTGGGTGATGGGTAGGGGTGTGGAAACCAACAGCTTAGGTGCTTTTCTTGTTGAAGAAAGGTTAACTTACCTTAACTTCGTGGACAGTGCTGTGATCTTTGTGGAATCAATGGATACCCTGATTGCAGCAATTGAGAAGCTGAGTGAGGAATCTGACTGTCTGGGTTTGCAATTGTCCTAAATCAAGACTAAGATCCAGGCTTTTCGTGACTTCCTAGACTTGGCCATCAAACGTGCGGCGAAAGTGTTGAACTTGCAGTGACATTTATGTCTCTGGTTCTTTGGCCTATGAGATCAGGAGATGCCTGGGAAGAGGTTATTGAGTCATGATGTTGCTGGACAGAGGTGTTTAGTGATGCTGATATCTTTGCAGGAGAACAAAGGTCCAAACCTTTAGGGTCCTGGTCCTTCCTGTCTAATTGTTGTGTTGTGAGTCTTGGATGCTAACCAATGCCCTAAGGCAATGACTCTATGCCAGCATGCAGGAGCCTCAGTGTTGAGGACCCCAGCGGCTGGAGAAGGCCAAGGGGACGCCCATGTTTCACTTGGTTGCGGCAGATAGATATTTTAGAGAGGTGTGGAGAGCTCAGTTGTCTGCTGGGGTCTTTGCCATCCAGGACCCCAGGAAGTTCCGTGGTGTGGTGGATGTGGAGACATGCAGCAACAGAGCAAGCTCCCAGACGTGACTTGACTTAGCCTTAACTGTTACAATGCCAGTAATGTGATAGACAACACACAAAACATGCACAAATAACACAAAAAACATGACATGCATCTGTCCTGTCCTTCTTTTTTTGTGTATTTCACAGAAAGAATAATTTTAGAAACAAAATAAAATAACGATTGAATTTTGAGCGAATAACAAAAACATTTTTTTGTTCCAGAAGAAGAAATATAAAAATGGATTTCCTCATGGTACTCTAATGTACCTTGGAAAGGGTCTACCTAGTGGCAAACATTCTAAAAAGTCCTACCTCTAGGTCTGTTTGATCCACCTCCTCACTAATACCATGAGTATTGTCTTCGGACAGTTGGTTGGTGCATAAGCCCAGCTCAGGCACCAGGTCACTTTGGGGCGTGAGGGACAGCTTCTTTTTGAAGGACTGTATCTGCACGGTCTGCTCCTGCTCATGATTGCTGGTAATGAATGACAGGACAGAATGGCTCCGCCGTCCGTTTAGGTGTTCTAACCCATAGTGGTCCAAGTTCCCTCTCGGAAGCACCTCCACGACTTGATCATCCTCAGGCACGACTGAATATTTCCTTTCAGCAAGTTCAGTAACCCTGTCCTCTATTGTTGTGGACTGAGACAGGTTTGCATTCATTTGAGAGTTCCCAGTGATGGAGAATATTTGTGCAGCTTCCTGTGGGCTGAGGATGAGAGACTGTTTGTCGTTCTCTGGGTACCCACCATCGCCAAGGGGCTCCTGAGATGCAGAGACCATTATAGGAGGTGGCGGCGGCTGGCAGAAAGACTGATGACTTGGCTGTGAGCTTCCAAAGGTAGTGGCTTCATTAACACACAGATTGTGGAGAGTTTCATTGATGATGGAGCCGGATCGTTCTGCCCTGATGTTGTCACAAGCTTCTAGTCCAAGGAGGATAGAAGTGAAGTCAGGATGCTTGGCCTGAAGCTCTACGAAGGTGCCAAAGAAGGAACACTCTCCATTTTGAAGAAAAAGGATTTTATCTGCTCGTTTAAGATGCTCCAGCTTGTTGGTGACCACAATACGTGTTTTGGAGCCCATTAGTTTACAGACACATCTGTGTAGTGATAAAATCAATTATAAACTGTGGTTGAAATAATATATTACATCTGAACAGCCAACCTTGACAGATTATTTTTAAACACCAGCCTAAACCACCATAAACAAGAAATGTGAAGTTTAAATCCCCCCAAACAGACACAAAGCTCTCAAAGGTTAAAAAAAAAATCTCCCTGAGATTGCAGATGCCACTTCCCCCAGTGAGTTCACTACTTCAAAGCTTCAAGTAATATAATGCCTTAAGAACAGGTATAATATTTATATTTATCAGATACAGATGAATCCTGCCTGCTATATCATGGCAGACACACTGATATAGATTAGTGTGAGGAATACCCCTGTTTTTTATATTTCAGAGTGAGGAAACCCATAGTTTGAAATGTGGGTCTAAATGTAGATCCAGGTAATATTCAAGGACAGAATCTTGGTGACCGCCCTACCTTGCGTAAAATTTTGTTGTCAATATCATCTGAGATAGAGACCAAAATACAAAAATGACTATTGTTCAAGTATGTCAGGTCTAAGAGCATGTGCTGGTGCTGAAGCACCTTACAGAACCACTCTGGGTCCCAATTGGCAACCACCCAGGCAGATTAGTTATTCACCCCTATATCTATCACTGATAAAGAATAAGTTTAAAAAAAAACCTCCAATCCTAGTTTTTAACCCATATTTACCTGTCTTTGACAAGGTGGGGAGTTGAGCAACAGTGACACCCAACACTCTGTAGTACTTTCAATTCAGTTACAGAAAGGTTCTTGAACCATTTGAGTTAACATATAAATACAGGACGATTATGAACACCGTCTTTCTTGCCTTGGATGGTGATGATAGGAAGAAGCTACTGTTCATTTACATCATCATCCATCCATGCGACTACTTCAGAATATTCATTCAGCAAGTTGCTTTTTGGGAATATGGCCTACTTTTCCAGCATTAATAAAAATCTTACCAAAAAAAAAAAAAAAAAAGTGAACAAAAAAAAAAAAAA
>OMMV01063841.1:2168-15059 GCA_900302635.1 Chatrabus melanurus
CAAATAAATAGTATGGATCAAAAACTGAGTGTTGCCCCTTTACTTTTGTTCAGTATAAATTAACCAGTAGTATATGTTGAAAGCCCACATTTAAAAAGTGTCATGACTTTGATATGAACTTTTGTATCCTGTTATTAAACAGGTGGGTATGGGGGACTTAACCCCGATAAAACCTTTAAAAAAAGTGCAATTTGACCAGGGTATTAAGGCTCAAAATGTCCAATATATTCTGTTTACCTTTTAATGAATGAGAAGATGCTGAGGCAAATATCATTCTGTTTGAATGTCAAATGAAATGAAATCATGGACTTATCAGGTTATAAGATGATGCTATGTTCAAATCTTTTTTGTTACCTTACCCTATAATTAACTTTAATTAGAAAGGCACAACATACGACACCCCCCATGCTCTCTGCACTTATTGTACCCCACCTCCAGAATTTCCTGCTGAGTACAGTTCAACAACAATACAAGTTACAGCCTCCAAAATGACATGAAAATAAAACACCTTTCTCAAACACATTCAATAAAAAAGGAACATCATAATCCTTATAAAGAGAGGGTTTATTGCACGACTGTTGTATTATACTGCATTAGGTTTATCTAAGTGTACCTATTTAGTTGGCAACTGAGTGTAAAAAGAATTGTACAGAACTAAAATAATTTTCAGCTTACCTGTTTGAGAGGTTTAATTTCAGCATTTGCAATGAGCGTCTGCTTTTTGAAGACCACTATGGTCAGTACTGATCACTCACACACAGTGCGTGCAAACCTCACATTCACAGGGCCGATCAAAAAGTGACACGTTCAGTTATACATTCTATCCATCCTGTAATTCAGGTTTTACTTTTCCGTTCTTTTGTATTTCTTCCTGTATTTTGCCAGCGTACCAGGCGTCATGTTTCTCCCAGCAGTTGCTAACTTAAAGTGTTTGGTTCACACTTACGTGCACTCAAGTTCAGGTGAACACCGGTGAGTGGAGCACAATGGGCTCATTGTGCACATGTGTATGTGTGCGTGTCCACTAGTTATTCGACCACAGATGGCGCCGTTCTCTCAGACTGGTAAAAAAATCAAAAAATGATCAACTGTGTTGACAAATACACCTGGGCAGCCCGCCAAGTAAAGTCTATGTGTGAGAAACCCTGGTGGTGAAACTGACAATCAGGGAACAAATAATTCCTTTAACGGACAGCCGTATGTAGATGAAGAGCTCGCACCCATGTCATTGACGTGCCCTATCTGTGACTTTAGACAGAGATACAGCTGACACAATCTGAAGTTTCGAACGTAGCATGCAGATGCTTTCACATCTGAGTTTAGGATTACATTTGATACGAGCTGACTAATTAACATGATGACTGCTGTTTTATATAAGATTTGCATCTGACGTTAAATTACAAACCTGAAGAAAGCCTGCTGTCATCATCATCATCATCATCAATTGTCTCCACATTGCCGAGGCTGGGATCAACAATTGTCTCCTCATCACTGCTGGGGTTGGGGACGCCTACACTGTCAGTGCCAGCTGATGTGCTTGGCATGGTGTCAAGCAAATTTAGCCTGGGTGCCAGATGTTTCATTAACTTTGATGCATTTCCCCTTTAAATGCAATAATTTTTAAACACTTATTGCACATCGCACTGTCTGAATCCTTTGAAATGCAACCATACTTTTGAACTTGTAGGTTTAGGCATTTTAACTTGTTAAATATAGGTGTCTGTGAGAGCAAGTGTAAGGTCAGTTAGGATGGTACATCACATGAGGTGCAGTGGTGCTTCTGTTGTATGTACCATCTGTTTCAGAACTCCCAAGGCTGAATATTTCAAAGAACAGCTCAGGCACGTGGCACTGAAATGAGGCATCTGACTTAATCTGATAGATACCAATGATATTGGAACTGGTGACATATTGGCACCGGGTTTTGGCACCCAAACGTAGCAATGGATTACAGTTGAGGCAGATCTTGTGTGGATTCAAAATCCATCCATAAATTTTCCGAACCTGCTTATTCCAGTTAAGGGTCACGGTGGTGGTGGTGGTGGGGGTGCTGGAGCTTATCCCAGCAGTCATTGGGTGAGAGGCAGGGTACACCCTGGACAGGCCGCTAGTCTATGGCAGTGCCAACACATGCAGGCAGACAAACACATTCACACTCCCACTCACATCTATGGTCAATTTAGTTTCACCAGTTCACCTAACCTGCATGCCTGTGAAAGTGGGAGGAAGCCGGAGGACCCGAAGGGAACCCACGCAAACATGTGGAGAACATGCAAACGCCACACAGAAAGGACCAGGTCGGAAGCAAACCTGGGACCTTCTCACTGTGAGGCAACAGTGCTAACCACTAAGCCACCGTGCTGCCTCTGGGTTAAAAATATTTTCCTTTTTCTCTTTATATTTTATCTGTTTCCCAGTATAAAAACAACAAGCCCAAATGACATGTACAGTATGCTGGGGTAATAATTCTAGCTTTAATTTCAGGGTTGTACTTTTTTGTTGACCCCAGGGTGTTGTACTTTTTGTGGACCGTGGGATGGACCATGCAAAACTAAATGGTGATTTGTCAGCGGTTATGTGCAAAAAAGTAAATGTGTTTTACTTGCAGCAACACTGCCATTCGACAGAAAACAACATTTAAATTGAAATGTTTAAGACCGAGGTGTCATAGTGAAGTGCAGCACTGCTGAAGATATACTGTTACTTTGGATTCTCCTCCATAGCTTTGTGAAATAATGTGCAAATGTGAAAGTTACACCACACACAGAAAGCCATAATCTGTTTATCTTTAATATCACTCATTTAAAATGTTAACACAGTCAAAGATACACTTAATCTGTGGACATTCAACTGCACTCATGTTACTGTGATTTATTTGAGTGGAGCTGGTCCACAATTGGATTTGGTCACCTTAACAACTGGTTTAATTTCCAATTTGCTGTCAACTGTGTTTTTATACGTGATGTATTTCAACATAAACAGGTGCTGGGCTTGCTGTTCATGAAACTGTAACAACTAGAGAACCTGCAGCAGCAACAGCATATTATGCCTTATGCATGTACTATGAACAATGAGGCAACCTTGTAATTCACTGAGTGACATTTATGCAAAGTGCATTATTTGGGTAAGTATTTGTTCACATATTCATTTATTTATTCATGTATGTATTTATTAATGTGATTAATTTACTTATCCGTTTAAGTTGTTCATTTACTTATTTATTTATTTACATTATTCATTCATTTAATTTATATTCATTTACATAGTTATTAATTTAGTTAGTTAGTTATGTTTATTTATTTGTTAACGTATTTACTTATTCATTTATTCAATTATTTATTTAATTAATTATTTAATTTGACTATTTGTTTATTTAGGCCTATTTACTTGTTTCATCACTCATGAATATAGTGCCACATTCCTAGGCCTCTTAATAATTTCTAGGCAATTTTAGGCAAATTGACCCCCTAATGACCCTTGACCTTTATCCCTGGATGACCTTTGACCACTTCCTGTATAAGCCTAAAAAGCCTGAAAAGGCCGAGCCATCAGCGCCTACAACAAACTGAAGAACATTTTCCATTCAGCAAAAGTAGACCTAAAGACAAAACTAAGAGTCTATGCCAGAAGCATATTCCTATACAACACAGAAATCTGGACCCTCACTACAAAACTAGAAAATAAAGTAGATGCCTTCCAATGCACCCTTCTCGGGAAGCTCGTAGTGACTCCTACGGCCAGACAAAATATCAAATGAAGAACTCCAAAAGAAAACCATGCAGGAACCCTGGTCACAAGTGATAAAGAGAAGACGACTGGATTGGTTTGGTCACCTGATGCGGCTGCCTGAAGACACTTCAGCCAGAAAAGCCCTAAATGAGACCATCAGACCAGTGAAAAACCGCCCACGGATGACCAAAACTCACATGGATGAAGTTGATCTGCAAAGACCTTGGGACAGAAGAACCACCCTCAGCAAAGCCTCTCGAAAAATTTTCGCTTCTGGCAGATGACCATGAGTATTGGAAACAGACGATAGAGAGTACCATGTCCACCAAAGATGGACGGAAGCATCACTGATGATGACGACACCCTGATAACTGATTCATTTGACAAAATTTGGTAGCCATAAGAACATTTTCAGGCAAAATGACCCGTGCATGACCTTTGACCCCTGGATGTCCTTTGACTTCCCCAATTTGTGTAAACAATGTATTCGGCTTTGATCTGTGATCCTCCTGACCAAATTTGGTTCCCATAAAGTGTTTCCAGGCAAATTGACCTTTGACCTAAACCTTTGACCCCTATGACCCTTGAGCAAAGGTGACTATGACCCTCGCCTTATTTCCCCCTACCATTGTGCCAAGTTTCAATTCAATAGGAAATAGCACCGTGAAACGCATAGCCGGAAATACATACAGACAGACAGACATACAGAGCACATTCGTAGTAGAAGGAGTTAACCACCCAGATTTAAGGACAAAGGCTTCGGCCTACAACGCTCACAAAAGCTTCGGCCTACAACGCTCACAAAGACTTCGGCCTACAACGCTCACAAAGGCTTCGGCCTACAACGCTCACAAAGGCTTCGGCCTACAACGCTCACAAAGGCTTCGGCCTACAACGCTCACAAAGGCTTCGGCCTACAACGCTCACAAAGGCTTCGGCCTACAACGCTCACAAAGGCTTCGGCCTACAACGCTCACAAAGACTTCGGCCTACAACGCTCACAAAGGCTTCGGCCTACAACGCTCACAAAGACTTCGGCCTACAACGCTCACAAAGGCTTCGGCCTACAATGCTCATAAAAGTCTAAAACATGCGGTTGTTGGAGACAAAGAGCCGCAAACAGAGGTCCCTTATCACAGCAGGAGGTAAAAGGGGGGTTGAGACGAAGCGGAACCAGGCCTCACACTGTGATTGGATGATCAAAACATTCAAATCTCCCACAACCCCTTGCGGCAAGGTGGACCTTCAACAACATACAAAAATGGACATCGACAGACATCAACCACTTTCTACTCCACGGCGGCCTGATTAACTGGTTGCCGGGTCGCCTGGCCAACGAACTGCTCACTCACAGCCGCACCCAGGCCGAGCCAAATCCGCCCGCGCTCCAAGCTTCACTCGCTGCCAAGGAGACCGATTTAAAGCACAACCCTGCATGCTGAGGATGAACTGCAACCAAACCGTATCGAGCTGAAGCATTTCGCAGTGAGCTTACTATATCTGGGCAAAGGTTTTATGATCGTTTCCTGCACGAACACAACTGTTTTTTGACTGAGGACTTTATAAAGAGCTATGCTAATGGATTGCTAGTGCGACAGCTAACAACTGAACATGAAGACTCTTTTCAAAGTTAGCGCCATTTATCAGCTCTGTGAACATCTGCCGTGTTCCTCTCTCCTGCTCTCGCTCTCTCTCTCTCTCTCTCTCTCTCCCTCTCTCGATCGCTCTCACGCCGAATCACTCCTCCTTCTTATACACACATGGTTGCCGGCTGCCATCTTAGAAGGGTACAGCCGGCCACCATCTACCTCACCCTAACTCGGTAACTATTAATATTATGCTAATAACCTGTGTCACTCCTGCTTCTCCACTCAACATTTACGTAAAGACGGGGGTGTTTTTAGTGTGGTTGAAACACAAACAGGATCTGGGCCTGGTTTCTTAATAATTAATGATTTCTATGATCATTATGAATGGCTCAAGGTTTTCACTTTCCCAAAGCAGCCAGTGAGATAAAACCCATACATGCTGCAAAGAGCCCCATAAGGTGAGCTGTCCATGGTGCTGATCAGACATGAAACACGTCAGTGGAGTTCTGTACATAAAAAAAGACAGATCAGAAGAAATGGCAGCACATGAGTGTTGTAAACAATCAAAATGTGTAATACCCTTTAATTGTTACAGCATTCATCATGAAAATGGTGCTATATGTGTGGTCTGCAAGCAGAGAAAAATCAACATTTAGTTGGATATTGATATAAATAGCTGTAAGTGGCTCCAAGTCGTGCTGCAATTTGAGACAAATGTCCGAAAAGACAAAGTATAAGTGGTGATGCAACAGACAAAAGATGCGCCATTCCCAGTTTCTCCAACCGCAACTACAGAAGCCTATAACTCCTTTAGAGTTGTCTGGGTATGTTGGTGGCTTCCCTCACCAGTAGCCTTCAATTTTTGAGAACTGCCTACTTGACACAGATTTACCATAGAGTACCATACCATGTTTGCATTTCTTAATGATGAGCCTACTCTGCTTCACTTTTGAGATCTGACAGGATCAGGTGTACAAAGAGCAGACTAGCTACACACATGTACATTCAGAATTACTCAGTATGTTCTTCAACTTATATAAAACTGCATATTTTTATGAATACTGCTACTATGCCTATGAACACCTCCTTTATTAAACATGGTTTATGTCTTGTTATTGTTTTATTTTTTGGTGGGGGGGGTGTTCTTGTTTTCTTTCCTCTCACTTTCTTCGTTGGTGTCCTTGTTGTCATCAGCGACATTGTTTTCTGTTTTTGTTGTTATCATATAAATATTCTAGTTCTTTCAGCTTCTCCCAATTTCAACTTGGGGTCGCCAGAGCAGATCCAACATGGATCTTCATTCAGATTTGGCACAAGTTTTTAAAATGGTGGATGCCCTTCCTGACGCAACTCCACATTACACGGAGAATGTGCAGGGGTGGCCTCGAACCGGAAACCTTCTGCAGTGAAAGCGGTCGCACTAACCACTAGGCCACCACGCTACAAACACAACCGCGTGCTACATCAAAGGGATCCTGGCACTTACGCTGCACGTAACGTTAAAGGTTGCTCAGTGCACATAACATACAACATAAAATACTTAAATGACATCAAGTCTACTAACACTCATGCATTTAGACAAATAGTACGAGTCCTCAAGACATGCTTCAAATATTATGTTCAGCTTTAAATCTTACAGTTTCATAATGGAACATTTGAAGTGCAGATGTTGCTTTTTAAGATGAGCATTAGTATTAGCATGAGTCACATCCATGAAGCCAGTTAATATCTGAAAAATCATGGTCTTTTATACATCTATATAACAAAAAATTATATATATATTTATTACAAAAAAGTCAACAAAAAAGATTTGTTGCTCCACTTGACTGAATCAAGTGGAGTCAGCAAAAGTTGTTACAACAATTTTTTTTACAGTGTTGCTATTTTTCACTGTCCCTCTTATAATTTAGCAGAATATATATACATATATATATATATAAATATATATATCATCATCATCATCATCATCATCATCATAGGGCTCCATCAGTCAAGTTTGACCATGGGATACATCTTCTCTTCTGTCTCTTCTGTGGGATCTGTTCTGTAGTTTGTATGGGAATCGGTCATCGATGTAGTTCATAGTCAGTGGTAGTCAGATGTATGCCTGGGCAGTGTTATATGGAGGACAGTCTGTTGCCCATGCAGTAGGTCCTCCCTCTCCACGTCACTGATGGATCCACAGGAACAGAAAGCTAATACAGTTTGGCACCAGTGCTGTCGTAGGAGTTGCCAGAACGAAGTTGTACACAACAACGAGCTGCCTGAGGGACTCCGACTCCGGATTTTTCCTAAAGGTTTACTCCTGAGACTTTTCCCGTGACTGGATATGGCCACAAGGCTGCGGAGGTTTTAAATCAGTTTTCCTTCTCCTAGATGAGCTGCCTACCAAGGCTGATGAGTCCCATCTACTCAAAGCAACTGGTTTTAAGGTGCCAGTAACTCGCCCTTGCCCCTTCTCCGGTTGGTAAAAGCAGTTCCGCTGGGCTTAGTAACTAAGCCACACGATCAGGCCAGGAGCTATTTGGAGACGCATGGCTTGGGGGCATTTTGTAGATAGTGGGAACTTATCCCCACTACCACCCCCAGCTATGACAACCTTTGGTATATGTATTCTGCAACAGAACAGAATACTGTTGTTTTATGTATGGCATAAAACATTGGTTCATTCATTCCTACAGTAAAATTTTTTCTCACAAAGATTCTTGCATTGGAAAACTTTATCACGTAAATGACTTGCACCTTTTTATGATCTATCCAATGAATGATTTATACAATTCAAAGCAGAAAAAACAGTCACCAAAGAAAATCTACAAAATTTGTCATAAATATATATCCCCATTAGCCTGAAGAATTGGCTATACTAGCAGGGTAGTGACTAGTTTGTTAATGTCACTGTCATGGTTTGTCTGTCTTTTTTGTGTGACCCCGCTTAATTCATTAAAAAAGGGAGCAGCAAATCAATGCTGCAATATTATAATTGTTAACCTCACCAGCTGTTTATTCCTGATGCCTGATGCCCAGCGCGCTGTCTTGCAGTGGGGGCACTCATCCAAATTGAAGTATTATCCTGGAGTTTCCAGAACAGAGCGCTTTATTCGGCAGAGATTCTGTTGGCTCACCTTGTCCCGAGACATGTGTGAGTACATTCATGCCTGTTCTGTCTGTGCTCAGAAAGAGGTGGTGCCCTCTGCATTTGCGTATGCCCAATATTTTTTCACCTGACTGGGCGAAAGGCCTGGGCAGCCTTGTTGTGCTTGTTTCCAGTCTTCCAGTGGGCAGCCAATAAGCATCGGTCGGTAGCTCCTTGCTATCAGGTGGGTCAACGTGTTTGGCTTTTGATGGGACCTCCCCCTGTGGGCTCCATGCCGAAGGTTGGCCCCGCATTTTGTCAAGCTGCTTCTATTTTAGCATGCCTGGATTGTGAATGGGGTGCCGGCCTGTAAGGTTAAGTGCCTCCTGGCTATGCACCATTAGGGTCGTGAGTGTCAGTTTCTGGTCAGTTGGGAGTGTTTTAGTCCTGATGACCACTTGTGGGAGGCTGAGTCAACTATTATGGATAAATGATTGATTCGTGACTTCTATCATGACCAACCTGAAGTTGCTGGAACGTCCGGTGATGTTCCGTAGGGGGAGGGGTACGGTCCTTGGTCACGTTTTGGCATTTTGTTCTAATCTCTGCGTTATTCAATTTCTATTATTATTCTGCGCATTTTATTATTATTTTCCATGTTATCTGGTAATTCTCATGTTGGACTGTCTTTGGTGCTTTTACTTTGATGTTTGTTCCGTGTTCGTTTTGTGTAGCTTGACTTCCTGTTTCTGGCTTTCTGGGGTCACGTGTCCTTGCACTTCCGGGTTTGATTGTTTGCTTGCCTTTATAACTGCCGTTAGAGCATTCCTTCATTGCCAGATTGTTTAGTTTCATTCCTGCTTTTTTTGCATTCTGTTTCCCAGTGCTTTGTCTCTCTGTTATAGACCTTTGCTGCCAATACAAGGTTCCTGAGGTTTTTCCCACGGTTTTGGATTTGTTCACCTAGTATGATAAATCTCTGTGCACTGACCTACTGCTGGAATTTTGGATAATCCTTTAAATACGGTCGGCTGTTGGACTGATCACCCATGCGCCTGACCTCAGCCTGTATTACGACCAATCCTGTCATCTGTTGTTACAAGGTGTGCAATTCTTGCCCATGGGACAGTAAACCTCCTTTCACCTTTCATCGTTGTGGTTCTCTGCATCGGGGTCCTCTGTGCTCAGTCCATTAAAGTACAATCTGGACATGACGGACCCCATGGAGAATTCAGCACTGGGTGAGGCTCTGAATGCCCGGCCTCAGAAAATGCATGCTCTGAAGCAACCATTAATCAGCCTTAGAGATCAGCTTTATTCTCTCCAGAAGGGTGAGGAGACTATAATAAGACATTTAGAGCAACTGTCTGGCCAGTAGTCGTCTCCTAGAGGAGCATGTTCAGCTCCTCAATTACTGGAAGCAACAATGCCCCAGGGAGCAGTAGCCATCAGTGGAACAATTCCCACGTCCCACGCTGATAGCCATATGCTTCTGCGTTGTTGCGAACCCCCTCCACGCCCTACGCCGGAGCTTGATGCGCACCTCCCAAAAATTGTAATGCAGACACAGACCGCAAGGGCTATGATTGGGCCGTGTCAAAGCCAGTCTCTGGACAGCATGAATCGGTGTGCTATGTGTGTTCTGGTGGTGTATGAATGGTTGCAAATGACATACGAAAATACCTGAAGTGCATTTATCCGTCCATGTCCCGCAATATTTGCCTGTTCTCCGCCTCGATTCGTTCAGTGGACATACAGCCCACCTCCACACATGTCTCCTCTTTCGTTGTCGTCGTCACATTTTCAATAAAAGCATTTGTTGTTCAATATCGATCATCTCCAACTGCAACATCACTCTTTTTCTTTTTTTTTTCTCTCGGTCGCCGTTGTTCAGACTGCAGGAACAAAGCTGGAAGGTAAACAAATGAACAACAAGTTTGCGCTCCCTTCTATGCTGCCGGTGAATTGCACAGCAACACGGACCAACGCAACGCAGAACTTTGAAAGGTGCACGACGGCATCGAAGCTACGGTGTGGCAGAAGCATAATTCTGCCTTATCGACAGTCAGCCTATTCTCACACAAAAAAAACATAGTAAAATGTCCAAAAAAGTAATATGTGAAAGGATTTTATAAATAAAGTTATCATTATTATTGTGGCCAGGCCGGATATGATTGGGTGTTTGAGTTGTTGTAGCAGAACTAGGGTGGGGAGTGGCAGTCAGACGGATTAGTGGATGGACTATAAAGGGTATAAAGGTTCCGTCTGGGGAACAGTTTGGCATTTTTTGTTATACTTCCCGTGGTTGTGTTGGGAAGCATTGGCATTGAGTTTCTCTCATCACTCTGGTTCTGCTGTATTTTGTCCAGCGTCTGGTGTAGGAATTGTGATTGTGCCCACCAAAGTGGGCACATTCGAGTGTGGCATGTCAGACAGTGTGTTCGCCGACATGGTGGCTTGTTCCCAGTTGGGAGAAAGAGCAACACCCACGCCTGTGGAGCGTGGCCGATCCAGTTTCAAGGTGGCATCTCTGTTTTGCTTCTGTAGTATGTGGGTGGCCGGAGATTACCAGGTAATTGTATTTTTTTATTAGATGTATGTATGGATTATTTCTGTGTATTGATAAGAATAATTGAATTGGTGAATTCAATAAGGGCGGCACGGTGATTCAGTGGTTAGCACTCTTGCCTCACAGCAAGAAGGTCTGGGGTTCAATTCCCACCGTGCCCAGTTCCTTTCTGTGTGGAATTTGCATCTTCTCCCCTTGTTAGCGTAGGCTTCCTCCCACTTCCAAAGACATGCATGTTAGGTGAATTGGTTGAATCTTTAAAGAGTGCTCGGTGTGAACTAGCACCTCACACCTACGGTCTTTAATGACCGTAGGTGTGAGTGAGCGTGTGGCTGTGTTTGTGTGGCCCAGTGATGGATTGGCGACCTGTCCAGGGTGTACCCTGCCTCTCACCCAATGACCGCTGGGATAGGCTCCAGCACCCCCCGTGACCCTTAATTGGAGTAAGCAGGTATAGAAAATGAATGAATGAATTCATTTTCTATACCTTCCATGAACATGAATGAATGAATTCAATAAGGGCCCAACTCACTTTTATTTTTTCAAAGAATTTTGTTCCAATTTTCACAGGATAGAATTATTTGAAAGGAAAACAGTTTTTAACATTATAAAAATAATTGCTCTCTTGATTTCTGCACAACCTTTAAGAGAATCTACCAACCGAAAAATTATGACTTCGAAAAATGTGGCCATCCTAAAAATGGAGTTGGGCCCTTATTGAATTCACAAGTTCAATTATATTTCAGAGGATGTTGGGATGTGTAGGCAGACCATAGAGGGATATGAGATAAATGTTGGTTCATAGCTGGTGAGTTTGTGTATTTCTTTTGCATTTTTTTCCCAATTGGATTGTTATGATTACTTTGTCGAACATGTATGTTAATTATGTTTGATGATAGTCTGGGTGTTGAGCAGATAAGTATACAAAAGTTGTCCTCCCAGGAGGTTTTTGCTTTTTTAGGATCTATAGACCTTACAGTTTAAGAATCTGTGTCATGCCACTTTAGCACCTTTGGGCATTTTTTCTAAAACCATAGATATGCAAATTACCTGCCGCCATTAGCAAACATTTTATTTCCATCAATATCTCCTCAACTAATGTAGCCAAGACTGCAAATGAAGCATCCAGGCCTACGTTTTTAAGGATAACTCATTAGGGTAGAACTAGACCAATTGCTGAAACAAACCTCGCGTTAACAGAGTTCATCTACCTGAACAGCCAAACTAATATGATAAAAACTTTTCATTTTCATTTCAGATAATGATTCAATGTGGATGAGTACTACTTCCAACATTGTGGGAAAGAAGGCAAACCACTAACCACTGCAGGACCAGATCGAGTGTGCCCGATTGTCAAATCAAGCAAGCTGTGGCAGGACATTATCCATGAGGATGTAGAAAGGAGGTTATCTCTTGATGAGATATTTTCTATCAGATGCCACCGAGACTGTGTATCGTCTTACACATCATGGTCACACATAGAGAGGGACTGGAAACATCGACATGGAGTCTCAAAACTCCCCAGAGAACATGATGAGAAGTGCGCACGTCATTCTGCGACTCCCACATTTGACTTTAGATCATGTTGAGTTTATGGTCTTTGGATGAATCGTTTTGGAATAATACAAGAAAATTAGATTTTCTATAATGCCACAAGCTAATTTGCATATTAATGGCTTTTAAAACAATTGCCCAAAGATGCTAGCGTGGCATTATGCAGATTCATGAACTAGATGGTCTAAAGGTCGTAAAAATGTAAAAACCTCTTGGAAGGACAACTTTGCACGCTTCACTCAAAAAGAGATGTTTGACACCTGGACTATTATGTGTCCAGCTGGTGAACCACTGCTTGGGTCAATATTGTAACCAACCTGTTGTTTTACGAGTTCAGTATCTGTTGAGATGGTTTTTAATTTTGGGATATAATAAAG
>OMMV01063895.1:0-14919 GCA_900302635.1 Chatrabus melanurus
ACAACAGCACCGGTGGCGGTCATTGTTAACCCGGGCCTCGACCGATCCGGTATGGAAATTTGATTTGTGATCTGCATGTTTGGTTTGGCAAATTTTATGCCGGATGCCCTTCCTGACGCAACCCAACTCATTTATCCGAGCTTGGGACCGGCACTCAGAATGTATTGGCTGTACACCCCATGTGGCTGAGTTGTGCACTGGACAATATATTAGATGTTGTTTGATGCAATTTGGACAAAAGAAATCAGCAGATGGACATGGATGGAGACATGAACAGTGGATTTTTGCAGGAAGCCCTCAGCCTGTGGTGTGTCCCAAAAGGACTTTTAAATTCCAAAAATAAGCAAGATGGACAAATAAAGGAGTGTTGGACAACAGACTGGATGCTATTTGATGCAGATGAACATGGATTGCTGGCCCACAGCCTTGGAAACACTACAATAAAATGAGAGTACATTTGATTATTATTATTATTATTATTATTATTATTATTTTTTTTTTTTAAATCAGCTCTTTAATTTGGGATTTTCGTGCATTGTTGTAGTGTACTTTTACTGTTGGCATTTATTCTTTTATTATTGAAATTTATTTTGTTTAGTGTATTGATTCCTGGGAAAGCCCTATATAAATATTATTATTATCATCATTAGTAATAGTATTAATGAACGCATAAATTTTTGCTATACAAGTTGCACTGCAATATAAGTCGCAGGACCTCCCAAACTATTAAAAAAAAGTGACTTATCCTCTGGAAAATATGGTAGTTTCCTTACCCAACCAAGCTTTATATTTAGGATTATCTTGCCAGCCCTCAGAAAACTTGCTTTTCCCCATTGTTGGATGACATTGAAGGCGTTGAGGTTGCTCTGTGTAGAAGTGTGTGTTCAGATGATTTTTGGCTCTGTATTAAATCTCCACTGTAGGTACAATGTAGCCGAGTTGATGTGCTAACATCAGGTAGTTGCCTGGCAACAGATGCCTCACAAGTCACTTCATACATTTTTTTTGTTACAATAACAGGGTTATTGGATTACATAGTGTCTATTTCGCAGTAACTTTTACAAAATCTAAGGCAAGACATTCCAAACAACTACATTTATGTTTTTACACGACCAACTACTTTGGTGGTGAATTGCAGAGCTTCGCAAACAAACCAACGCACAAGCATAAATGCTCACAACGGCTTGGGGCATTTATGTAGGCTATGGTGGCGGCTCTGCATAGACTCAATGCAGAGTCATAAACCATGAAATTCAATGAGATCAAGCTCTCTCTGGCCCATGCTCTCTCACACATTTAGCATTTTGGCTGAATTTTATATATTAGAAATGAGAGTAAGGACAATAGTCAGGAAACTCATATTTTTCCATGCTCCCTTTGTTTTTTCCATACTTATCCAAACCTGGAAATTATACAAATCAAATTCCATACTTTTTTCCATTCTGCATAGGAACCCTGTGACAATACAATTCGCAATCAATGTTGTTTATGATACACAGGCCTCAGTTTGGTAAATGTAATGTTTCGGTTAGTCATTTTTTGTTGCACTCTTACTTATGTATGTAATGACTGCATAATTTAAACAGACAAAGTGCAACAAAATCAAGACCACACACAATGAACCTATAAAGAAAAAGAAAAAGAAGAAAAAGAGGGAGAAGACCATCCATGTGCATGTGCCTCCACCAGGCCATAAAAAGCCCCATCCATCAAAAGCTCATAGAAATAAATAAAATGTAATGAATTGTCTGCTCGTTCATTGTATTCACATCCCACTCCAAGAGAAAGACAAACATTTCACCATGCCTTGTGAAAATGTATTCATAATTTTTCCCTGCACTGGTAACAACATATTGCTTGGATGGCAAAACTGTAGATGAGTGAGTTTGTCCATCCCAGCCAGTTTGTGTAGACAACAACTCAAAAACAAGAAATGTTATCTGCTCTGCCCCTCATATTAGCATCAACTCACAAGCAAAGTTAAGCTAGCAACCGCGAGGAAAAACATGGTGAACACTATGTGGGCAAATTTGAGACAAAATATACAACAGAATACGAACGTAAAACCAGAATAAAAGAATAGATAGCACGTGTGGCTGTGCCAAAATTTTTCGTCGTTACTGCAAATTACTGATGGCTAACTCGAAACACTGCTTCAAATCATTTGGAAACCCTTGAAACACTCGTGTTTTAAACATAGTTCAGATTCTGCATGAATATGAACACATCATGTGTTGTGCTGCCACCTGGTGAACACTGGCACCTGCTGGACACTTCAGGATTGTGTATCTATATCAAATTATGAATTTCAGGTTTAAAGGCTACAATATAAGCAGGGTCTGTACAGGCACTAGCTCATACGTTGCCTGTTCAGTAATTTTGCTTTGAAGATAAAATTTGAACAGGTAAAACCACAATCTTGTAGGAGGTATAAAAAAATATATAGACCAGTCATATGTAAATATACTCAGAGTTAAAATTTGTGCCCTTATACGGTTCGCTTAATCCTATTTACTCCATGTGCATGACTACTTTGGAGCTGCATGCCTACGGGGTAAAATAATTTAAGTTCCAATGTATCTGCCTGAGCAGTGGCACTTTCATATCAGTGACAGAGTTTGTTGCATGGACACAAAGAAAAGGGAAACGCAATGATAACAGTATTAAGTGAGGAAATTGGATTTATATGCAGGTTAAAACCAAAGATTTCTTTATGGGGGATTTCCGTAACTACTGTGAAGTAAGTGTAATGCTTCTGTAGGTATATTCAGAATAAAAGGTGCAGATAATTTGCCTTGCATTGGAGTGTTTGCTGCTTGAGAAGAAAAGGGGCCTACAGTAAGATCGATGGGAGGCATTTGATCTACTGTGTCATATTTTATTCACAGATAAGCTGAAAACATTCTGTGCCCTGAGACTAATTTAACTTCCTGAACTTTCTCTAAAGAACTTCAATTTCCTGCTTTTATTCTGAAGGTCAGACACTTTTTCAAAAAGTTTAAAAATGCTTTGTCCTACAGTTGTCTCATCCACATCATCATTGGCTGTTCCTGCTTTTTTGCTCAGGGTTGCCACAGAGGATTGGTTATGTAAATGTTATTATTTGCGTCTTTTAGCAATCAGTCTACATTTAGTTATAATCTGCGATTGCTTGACAGATCCATGCAAATTGAGTCCACAATAATATAGTTTCTTCTGCCATGTGACACCCGAGGGGGAGTCGTACAGATCCTAAACAATTAAACTTCAAAAAAAATTTTAAAAAAATAAATAAAAATGATGGTTTGCAAAGCACGGTCATGACCATTATCATGGCATTTTAAATACAGACTGGGTTTTATGAAACAATGACTCAGAAGTAACTGAGGAGACAGTTGTGGCCAACACAAAGGTGCAACCAACACATTTTGGGTACGTTCATTTGTGCACACACCTGCCAAGTTTTCAAGCACGGAATGCTGCCTGAGTTTCTCAAAAGTGCCTCGATTGACCACTGCTCAGACGACAAGCAGGAGGTCAAGGTAGAAGTGAATCATCTCGAGTAAACGTACACAAAAACATATTCTGTTTGTTTTCCTGTTATTGAGAGTTAGACAGTATATTTGTCTACAAAAACAAACAAAAAACTGGGGATCTGCGAGCTCACAAAATGATGCCCTTTGCGCCGCCATACTACTTGCTTGCATGTATATATTGGTGATAGTAAATCTTTTGTAATGAAATACCTAAATTAACATGTACATGTAACTGACAAACATGATGTATTAAAAAACCAGACCAGAATTATTTTCCTTCATGCACATCTTCACATGGTGTGCTACCACTGTGTGAAGTTTAATTGAAATCCATTAAGCGGTTTAGAAGGAGTTGCACTAACAAAGTCAATATCATCCAGTGTGTTGCATTAATTAAAGGCAAAATTCCAAATATCAATCATTGAAAGTGTCTCACAAGAATTATTTTCCTTAAAGCCCGTATCTCACGGAGTGGCGAATGCCGACAAACGTTACGATTTTTGGGTTTCATCAGGGTTCGTAAAAGGTTGCAAAACATTTCTCAAACAGTTTTTAGGTTCGCACAGTTTTTGTCGTCGCAAAGAAATTTTGAACATGTCCAAAATTTCTTTGCAAATGTAGTTTTTGCAAACAGTTGTAAGCATTTGCAAATGGTTGTAAAACGTGTCGCTAAAGTTATTTTTGGCTCGCCACATAGTGAACACAAGCAAAAGCTGCAGTGGCAGCCAGACAAAGCGATTCTTACCTCAAGGGCAGCAGCACGTCGGGCAGAAAAATGCCGCTCATGACAGAGGTGAGTCCTGATTTTTGCTAATGTTCGTCAGAAAAGCGGCTAATCCAAAAACTGCCAAGTTCTTCTGCATTCTCCACTCCGTGAGATGCTACTTTAATGCACATCTTCATATGGTATGCTACAATCGTGTGAGGCTTCGTTGAAATCCATTAAGCGGTTTAGTTGGAGTCGTACTTAAAAAGTCTATCATACACTATGATGTATTAATTAAATATACAAGTCCAATTATCTCTTGTTGAAGATGCCAGACGACAATTATTTTCCTGAATGCACATGTTCATATGGTGTGCTACAATTGTGTGAAGTTTGTTGAAAGACATAAAGCGGATTAGGAGTTGTTGCACTTAAAATGTCAATATCATGTAATGCAACAATTAAAGACAAAATTGCAATTATTTCCCCTAGAAGAGGTCAGAAAACAATTATTTTCCTTCGTGCACATTTTCATACAGTGTGCTAAAATTGTGTGGCGTTTCATTGAATTCGACCAAACCATTTAGGATGAGTTGTGCTTACAAGACTCATGGACAGACAAATGGATGGATGGATGGATAGACAGACAAGGTGTTTTCTTATATATCATCCAAATTTTTGTTTGTGGGGGTATAATTAAAGAAACGGCAAACACCTTTGATGGGTGACTAGAAGAGTACTTGGAAAAAGTAATGCTACCTTGTGCTTCCAATTGCAGATGAGTTTCTGTGCAGTGCTGCGCCACTGCCAGCATTGAAGTGGAGTGATCATGAAAGAAAGCAAGAACTATGGATGATCAGAGAAGGTGGAGACAAGGGTCAGTATCTCTAAGTGACAAGTCCAAACGTCAGTCTGCAGTAAACCATCTTCCACTAACACAATTAACAGTTTTTAGCCATCCATCCTTTTTCTAAACTTGCTTATTCCAGTTAAGCATCAGGAGCCTATCCCAGTGGTCATTGGGTGAGAGGCAGGGCACACCCTGGACAGGTCGCCAGTCCGTCACAGAGCCGACACAGACAAACAAACTCATTCACACTCACACCTACAGTCAACTGAGTCACCAATTCTCCTAACCTGCATGTCTCTGGAGGTGGGAGTTAAGCCGGACCAGACGGAGAGAACCCATGTATGAGTGTTTGTGTGTGTGTTTTGTACATTTACATTTTTGTCACGTTGCAATGCTCCATGCTGACTTCTGCGTTGCATATTCAGTTGTCTCTCCAGTGGTTAGACTACAAAGAGGTCACACTAATCACTGCAATATTCATAGGCATGGAGACGGACCCACAGTTGCATCATGCCATTAGTGTGTCGCCCGATATCCATCTACTGGTGCGTATCCTTCTTCTAATCATCACCTGTATAAAAGCTTTGACAAGTCTAACATCATGCTATGTGCAATGATTGTTCATCCGTTTGGAAGGTGGAAGAAAACATTTGTTTTATGCTTGTCATGTTCAACAAGAGGAACTAAGACTTGCCTCGGGAAAGCGTGCAAGCTTTTCATCCTGCACCGCCGCGGCTCCACAACACAGCCGAAAATGTACAAAATGGTTTTGCATTCAATACACGGAAATAAATTCAACTCAGCCTTATGTAACGAGACAAAAAAGTCAGGAATCACACACTTTAAAGGTGTCACAATATATGCACTGTTTCAGGAAGCTAATAAAGGTCATCAAGTGTCTTAGAAACCTTGTTTGACCTATCGATGTACACAGCTCAATGGAAAGGCTCAATACTCCTTAACATATGATAAAAGGGTAAATTTAGTTTGTACACAAGTGACAGAAAAACTTTTAAAATTTCAGGAAAATGAGTTTACTTCAAGTTTAGATGTTCTTGGGTTCAACAGAGGCAAATGAAGAAAAATGCTTAAAACAGCTGGTGTTTAAGGGGGCCGCCAAGGTCCCCTTACCACATCCAGGGCCGAGCCCTGGAGAGGGGTCTGGAACGCTTCACCCCACAGAAACTGAAGGATTTTAGCCATTCTAGTGCTCCCTACAACCATTTTCTGCAATGAATGTGAAAAAATATCTGTCTCATAATTTAACTGCAATAAACAAATGAATGTCCAAACGGCATTGACAAAAATAAATAAATAAAATTCATGTTTTTCTCTACTGATCACATCAGACTTAATATTCTGAAGTTTCCTAGATTTCTTCCAGCAGCGGTTTCTCTCAGTATATCAAACTTGATAAGTGCCACGAATATACTTCTCACACAAACTGACTTGTTTTTGACCATTTAACATCTACATTGTGAAATACCTCCACTTTACTCTGCAGAGGAACATTTTAACATGCTTAACTGTGGATCTCCTGACATCGGACACAACCATACTGCATTCAACTCTTAACCACATGGGCTCATATGACTTTAATAAGAGAAAAAAATTTAATAGTCAATTGTATTTCTATTTTTGCTATTATAAATTTCAATCTAGTTTATTAATTTACTTAATTTTTAGATCATATTCATAAAAATAAAAATGTGAAGCATTTGGACACAAATGCAGGCCAGGCCAAACGTGACCCACAGTTACCACCCCTGATTCAGAAGCTGCACAGTGGCTGACGTATTAAACTTAACAAGACAAAACCACCAGGGCAGATCAAAGTTTCATAGCGTTTTTAAAATGACACTTTGCCTTCAACAATGCAGATGTCTGGTGTGAAATAGGAGTTACTAAGGAGTTTTAAAGCCACCAATGGATCGCACGAACGATGAGAGAGCATTTAAATTTTTTATTTATTTATTTTTTAATTAAAAGAAAGTCCGGAAAACAATGTCTATTCGCGCCGGGAGGACGTGAATGTTAATTTTCAAGTTTTGTCATGTTGGCAGGAGTAAAAAAAATTGTCTAACAGATGTCAGATTTTGACATCTCCTGCCTTCTGTTAAATCCGGAGTTTTCTGTTAAATGCACTGCTGTCTGTCAGATGACCTTCCGTTAGATAAAAAAGCCGATTAACGCTGTACCAAATCACTTTAAAAAACAAAAACAAAAAAATGGTTCCTGCCAGAAAATTGTGTGTGAGGAAAAGCGAGCTGTCAGAGTGCTGTGCCGAAATGATTGACATCCCAAGTAATTAACACTTGTTTTTTTTTTCCTGGCCTGGCGGGGGTTCTTCAACTCACCGACTGCCGATATATATTGAGAATGAAATGAAGGCAAAATTGGTGACTAACAGGTTACTTACATTTTGATGAGTCATTGATGTGTGTCGTAGCCCTAACAAGAACCCTGCCTCATGCAAGACACTTTTCCTTGAAAAATGTGTAAATACGCAAAAATGCACATCCCTCACATGCCTGCATAGGTGACAAAAACACCAAAATATTTAGGCGAACAGGACCCGCATATTTTTGATGGTGTTATATACGGAAACTCGCAGCAGAAATATTTGGAATTATTGAACAAGCTAAAAAAAAGTGATGACATTTGGCAAAACAATGTGTCATCAGCGTCTTTTTTTGGTGTTCCTGAAACCCTTTTGTCACACAATTTGAAGTGTCATGTTCCATATATTTAAGAAAACCTGATGGGTCTATCAACCCGACTGTCAAATTATCTGCTTGTCTATTGTTGAATTACAGAGAAGGACTTTAAAATTTAAAGTGCCCCCAGAAGTTATCTCATTAAGAAGCAACAAGGCAACTCTTTCAACCAGAGGCTATTGTGTGTTTTTGTTGAATGTACAGTCTATCAGGATGATGTGGCCATAAAATGTCATCTTTGTGTAAATTTTGTTCAGAAGAAAGTAAGCTTTCCGCATATATTCACAGCTTGATATTTAATTCCCTCAACTGGTAACAGTGTCATGCTTGGACAGCAGAAATGCAGATGAGTGCGTGGGTGAGTGAGTCCATCCCAGCCAGCTGGTGTTGTCAGTAACTTAAAAACAAATGTTATAATCATAACCAAATTAAAAAGAGCAGAAAATTTGGATAAACCAATTCATTTGTAGACAACTTTGATGCAACAAGTGAATCCCAAAAGCAACTTTGTACTTTGTTTCGCCGATGTAATACACCATAGATGCGTTTGCGCCGCCTTTCACATCAGTGTCAGCTAATGAGCAGAGTTAAGCTGGCAACTTGTGATGAGAAACGTGGTGCCCAGTACAACCAAACAGGAAAGTAAACCAGAAATTAAAGAATAGACAGAACGTGTAGCTGGGGATTGTGCCTAAACTTTTCATTGGTCCTACAAATTAGTGATGGCTAACTCAAAACACGGCTTCAAAACATTTTGAATCCTTTGAAACACTCGTGTTTCAGATTGTTCCCGAATCCGCATGAAAAGGAATTATGATTACTATTCCACTCCAGCTTTAATGGGTTAAAGTTTTTAGCAAAGAAGTATCCCAGAGCCAAAAAGGTGATTCGTTCTTAAAAACCCTTTTTTCAGGTGTCTTAAGAAATGAGACCTGTTTAGGTTTCTGTTTCTTTAAACGGAAAGGAATTGCTGCTTGTAATGCCATCATTTCTTCATCTCTCTTTCGTCTCTCCTCAACAGACTACTCGGGTGCTTCCAGAACACAAACCAGCTCGTGCCCAGACATGGATTTATGGGACATATGACCAAGAAGTCTATACAGAGCTGTTTCAGCCCTAAACTTTGCTGATATCAGGGGGACTTCTACTTGCACAGATAATGAGAGTTTTATGAGTCGAGTGTGAAAAAAACTGATGACATCCTGTGGGTCCTTTTTAAGTGGAAGTGATTAATTTGATTGCGATTAAACCGGGACAAAACTCAGGTCTATGTACAGCAGTCAGATATCAGTGTCACTGTTGCCCTGTGAATAAGAACATTTAACTAAGAAGAAACATTGCTTCCACTGAAAAACAGCACGGTGTTATCAGTTTTATTATCTGGCTGTGCTGAAGGAGTGTTTGAAGAATAAGTGATTATATTTTATCTTACAGTGGTGCAGCCATGCCGCTCCGTGCACAACTGATCCCGCCAGCTCTCAGAAGTTAAGCAGAGTACTCGTACTTGGCTGGGAGACCACTGAGCAACACCAGCAGCTGCACGTTTCTCCGTATACAACTGGAGTCGCATCACGAAGGGCATCTGGCGTAAGACTTGTGCCAAATCCCAATGTGGAACTATAAAGGATCTGCTGTGGCGGCACCAAGTAACTGGGATGTCACAGTCCCTAGCCAAATACACTGTATTGTGTTGTTTAAGCTAAGGTGGCTAGGATAGTTGACACAATAGCACAGAAACAAATTTCAATTCTAAAAAGAGCACGACAGAATACCAGTGGATCAAAGAAAGCACCACGACACCGACCAGCACATCATCGCCTGCTTCACAGACCCTGGGTTTGGACTGAGAGATAGCCAACAACACTGAGTAGGGAGATTTAATGAGATATACTAAATTTTGTGCCATTTAAATACTATGTGTAGCCTTTTTGGATGTGCTCTTGTCGGCTTAGCGGGACACCCCACTATAGCACCCCCAACCCAAATCCTCTTCCCATGGCTCTGCTGCACACTGTTTAGACCACTTGTTTGCTGGACTGTGGCATAAATACTTGTTGGAACCTTATGATCGCTTTTTATCTGCAGTGCACGTGACCACACCTCATTCTTAGACAAACACACCCTGGTCATACAGATGAGCGCAGACATGTCTGGTGTTAAAAAAACAAAACTGGAGTCAGGCCTGAAAACTAGACATGACTTGTGTTACACTGTGTGCTCCTTTACATCGGGTGGAAGATCAGGCCCAATATGTTAGATTGCACAGTAGTGGATGGTAGAGCATCTTTAGCTCATGTGACACAATATATCCAAGTAAAACAACATTACAGAGAGGCTGATTTGATGCAAGTCTTTAAAACTGATTCAGAGTTGTTTCAAGAAATGATTCAAAGAGCAAACCTACCCTGCTTTTAAATACAGAAAATGAAACCATGGCTATGAGCTTGAGGTTCTATAGTGCACGGTCTACAATGTATGGCACAAATCAATTTGGGGCATGTCTGAATGCAGTTTGCAGTTTAAATGATGCAAATTCTGAGTGCAAACCTCACCACTGGGCACAAAAGCTCCACATCATTAAAGGGCATGTTGTGGGCATATAACATCAACCAACCACAATGTCACATCTCCTCACGTTTAAACAGGAATGCACACAAAGCGCAACGCTGTTGTATCAAACGAACGCAACACAGACATAACGCTGGAAAATGTGAATATTGCATCCTGTAACACCTTTCACATCCACTGTGTAAAGTTTCCACTGAACACTGTGCATGGTTATGCACACAAGGTGCAGCTGTGTCAACTGGACACGCAAACTGAACGGACTTACCAACAGGCGTGGCATGCAGTACTTTAAGGTAAGATGAGGGGTGTCCGTCTGTCTATAATTGTCGCGCGTTGGATCTGTGTGCCGTGACCCTTTATATATCTCTTACACAGTTGGAGTGCATGATTAGTAATGTGTTTTGTATCAAAGCACAAGTTTTTACACATCTTGATGCATCATCGGCAGTTACGTTATCGTCTCAAAGCATGTTTGATGTTAGAACCCCTGTGACAACTCAGTCCACCCCTGCTCATCCACACAGCCCCGGTCACTGGGAAGGAGAAAGGCAGCCTGCAACTATGGTATAAGGCAGTGTTATTAAAGTTGTTTTTTTTCCCCATTAGTTATTACTTTTACTCTATTACATTTTGTGTTCAAATCAGTTTCATGTTGCTATTATGTGCTGTTCAATGTGTGCAGCGTGTCCATGTGTGGTGAAGTGGCTTATAAAACACATCCGAGTGCTGCTCCTTAAAACACCACAAAGCCACTATATTAGACATTAGACCAGATTTTAGGTGCTCGGAATTGCAAGCGCTTACTTGTGATGGACGACAGGAACGCGCCAGCTTTTTCCAGCATCCGGGACCATTTCTGGATCAAAACACACCACCCGGATTGCCCGGATTCACGCCATTCACAGCAATAGTTGCCATCAAAACATAATCTTAACGGACAGAAACCTACCTTTTGTGGTGTTCTACTTCATTTTCAGAAAACGGGATTGTTCCTCAGCTGAGTTGATGTCGTAAATCTCCCAGGTTTAATTGCGCACATGAAGCCTCGTTTCATTTCCTGTGTCAAAACGAGCCCCGCACGCAAATCCCAGAAAACATGTCATTGTAAAATGCAAGACTGTAGTTTGTCAAGTTTGGGTGTCCAAATGTCTTTGTCAACGTGGAATCCCCGAATAAAGGAATGACATTCAAATGGACCGCTTGCCATTTCTCTCCCAGGCTTCATTGCGCACATGAAGCATTGCTTCATGAGCTAACACTTCATGCGTAAAAGCGAGACCCGCATGCAAAATCCCAGAAAACAACCACTTTAAAGAGTGATTTCTTAGTGCCCCATGTTCAATAAAAATTTATATTGCACACAGTGCATTTAAACGGTCAAATACGGTACGTCTGAACACACCTCATTTTTAGACAAACACACCCATGGGCGCACAGATCAGTGCAAGCACATTTAGCATAAAAGGAAAATGGGTGCTGGGCGTGAAATTGACAAGTGGGTTCGGTGGAAACTAGCAATGGCAGTCACAGGGCCGTATTTCTGGCTGAATACGTGAACCAGTTAAATCTGAATATGTGCAGTGGTAGTTTACATATGATGACACACAACACCACACAGAGCCACAGTGTGTCTGGCAAAAAGAGAGGAAGAGGAAAAAAGCTAAAATGAATCAGCATCAGTACTGCCAGCAGGTAGTACAAGCAGAGCTTTGTTCGGTGACGAGTTGAGAATTACCCCTGCAGAATAAGTGCAACAACAACTGCAACACACTGTGAGGGGGGAATGCATCACTGTGACAGAGAGGAATTTACCAAAAATATGTTCGAGAATAGCCTGCTTTCCTGTTTCAGTTCTGCCACTTTCATCATTACTTACAACCAAGACAGGAAGACAGGAATCATCTGAGATAAAAACAAATTATATATTGTGCATTTTTTTAAGTTGTGAATTTGGACAACGGAAAATGAACTACAGCATAAATATGCTAAAGTGTACATATGCTAAACTTGACATAAATTGCCAAATGGACATGGAAAAGAAGACAGGCATTCACGAAGCACAATTCTCTATCTGGGTCATTCTGGTCAATCATCTTTTCTTCCCCACTTACAAAGCTTTGCGATTTCTTAAGGAAATTTTGCTATAAATAATGAGATAAAATAATTTTATTTGCACAGTATTTTCAAACAAATGTTGCAATTGCTTTGTAACATCCATAACACTCACAACAGAATAAAAGACAAAAACAATTACAATGCAAAAATAATAAAAAATAAATCATAAATCACAGTAAGAACAAAAATTAAAATGATCACTCACAGCATTAACAGCAAGTCTGTCCATTATGAATTGGCCACATATTAAATAAAATGCATATACATTTGCAAAGGAGCAGACACAGGCAGTGGTTCAGCACCACAATTAAGTACAAGCATAACTTTGTTCAAATAAACACAACTAGGCCGACTAATTATCAGTACTATGATAAGTTGAAATTGAAGTTTCAACCAAATTTGACTATGTGATTTCGACACAGATTATGTCACAAAGTTGAGTCATGAGTGCTACCTCCTGTTGCTTGGATTGTCAGATAAGAAAACAGATCAAATCTAGGCTCAAATCTCCCTTGTGCCTTCTGGCAAACTGCATCTGAAAGTTCACCTCTTTTAAAAAAAAAAAAATCCTTCTCTGTTACACTCCACTGTGAAGCCGTAGAACTGGTGATGAAACACACAAGGGTTGGACTATGCACAGTTTCTCCAATCACAGCTGCAGAAGCCTATAACTCATTCAGAGTTGTCATGGGTGAATTGGCGTTTTCCTTCACTGCTCTTCTTCTTGCACGGTCACACAGTTTTTCAGAACTGCCTGCTCCAGACAGATTTACCATGTAGTACTATACTGTTTGTACCTATCAATAATTGATGTAAATTAAGTCAAAGACATTCACTAACTTGGAAATGTCCATGTACCCACCAAGACATATCTTATAAAAAAACAAAGAAAAAACAAAACTGGATTTAAAAGTGAGGATTTGCATGGACAATGACTGTTATAGTTAGTCTGTCCAATTACTTATGAACTATGAAAATGGAAGGACTGTGTATAAAAATGGCTGTAATTCATAATGATTAATGTGATATTTTTGTTAAACCTACTGAATTGAAGCTTAAGGTTTACACTAAAAAGCACAGCTTGAGTGTTTCATTAAAACTCCATTACGGTGAAAGGAGGCAAAATTACAAAAGATGTCACTGTCCAAATACTTATGGACCCAACTAGATTTTTTTTTTTTTTTTTTTTATCTTTCACTTTTGTTGAATCACACAATCACCCACCTATAATGTCAAATGTAGCACTCATGCCACATGTATATGTTGAATCACACAATCACCCACCTATAATGTCAAATGAACACAAAGGTGCCTGAATCCAACAGGGCCAGTCATCTATGAGTTCAAAAGTACAAAGTTAGATGACATTCAGTTTATCTCTGCACCCAGACAAGCCTTTTATTTTGCAACATGAGATCCATTATCTGCAACAACAGGCATAGATATCTGTGTATCATCAGCGTAACAGTGAAAATTTCACCCGTATGCATGTCGAATCGGACCAATAGGTGAAACACAGACGGAAATTAACAATGGACCCAGAAGCGGCCCCTGTGGAACCCCATGCCTCACTGTTTAAAACTCAGACATACTGTTACTGTTGAAAACGCCCGGTGTCTGACCTGACAATGTTTCACAAGTAAAATGCCTGAATGGATTTTTTTTTTTTTTTTTAATCATCTTAGGAACATTTGAATCACCACCAAAATGTAAAACCAATGCTTTGCTAAACCAATGATCATTTTTTTCACAAATACTTGCCACATCAAATGGACAGATTTTTTTGTTGTTGCTGTTAACACATCTCAATTGCAGGCAAACAGATGATTTCATAACCTCTGCCCTCCTCTGTTGGTTGTTGGAAGTAATTAGATCACTGTGTTGTTATTGTTACATTTCTTTAACTGTACTGAATTTTATGCAGAAAGAATCTTCACTCAACAACACACTTATTATGTATTACTGTACATGGTTAGACATGGTCATCATATGTTTGTGTACACAGAGAAAAACAGGAAAGGACACTTCACTGGTCTTTGGCAGCGGGGACTAAATGAAACAGCCTCTGACATACTTGTAAAAGTGTGTTTGCGGGGAATTGGCTCGTTCAGCACTTAGTGCAGCGGATAACTGCAACAATCGTTCAGATGGTGACACAAGCATGAAATTTGGCACAGATATTCTCCAGGACCTGCTCTCTTCAAAAAGGGCGTTGGCCACATGAAAATCCAAGATGGCCACCATATTTTACAAGATGGCATCCGGACAAATGTAGAATCCTTCCATCATATTGAAACATATACCATATTATTCGCCTGATCATAACGATTCTAAAAAGGTATAGTTTGGACTATCTGTGACTGAATGTTATGGAGTTATGGGCCAAAAACAGCAAAAATGGTGACAAAGGTCAATTTCAGTTTGTACAGGGGTCAAATGTTAAAGTTG
>OMMV01063903.1:0-13843 GCA_900302635.1 Chatrabus melanurus
AGACTTATGCTCTGGTGCGACTTATATACTTTTTTTCCTCTTCACAATGCATTTTTTTGACAGGTGCCACTCCGGTGTGACTTATGTGCCGGAAAATGTGGTAGTTTGTCTAAAGATGTCTGTTTTTTAACTATTTTGTTTGTTTGTTTTTCAGCTGCCCTTAGTTATGCAGGGTCACCAAAGCGGATCTGATAAATTGAAATTTGGCACAAGATTTACACCTGATACCCTTCCTGACGCAACTCCAGTTCTAGATGGAGTTGCACCAGGATGGAGTTCTTCATGGTGAAACACTCAGAGCTCCTGGTGGTCCCAAGAAGGCTCCCGACCAAGTACTAATCAGGACATACTCTGCTTCACATCTGAGATCTGATCAGGTGTGCTCAGAGCGTGACGGCTGCAACTCTGCATGTTACTGTAGATACTAGAAATGTACTGATTATTCTTAACTCCCAAAACATATGTATATTACCGTAGTCAAACTGCAATCCTCCATGTTTCCTGCCTCTGTAGATACGCGCATTGTTGTTCGGAGTGATCATGAAGAAACTGGCCTGTCTTCTACAAGTATGCTGAGAAACTGCACTGTGAGAAGTCCTGCATTAAAAAAAACAGAGGGCTTTCTGCACCAACACACTGAACAAAGTGGCAGCAAGAACGACTACCCTGCAGTATCGAGGGAGAAGACACAAGGATATTTCATGCATGGAAAAGTAAACAATAACAACATCACATGCTGGTAAAGCAAGTTAATGTCAGCGTAACTTAGAGCTAAACTGCACTTATGAGAAAAATATTTGAAACTGTGAAATATATGGAAGAGAACAACTGACTTTATGATTAATGTGTAAATACAGCTGGCATCAACAAGTGAGCTAAGCCACTGATACTGTCATTGAACTTTAATTCTGTTTCAAAAATTGTCTCTTATTTTGTCACGACTTCAGATTGAACAATAAATCTAGATTTTTTTTAAATTACATAAACCTTGGATGTACATAGGCTGCTGAGAAGGACAAATACAGCTCACAGAGATCTAAATCTGGGAAACTTTGTTAGTGTTTATACATTTTAGGGATGACACAATGCCACTTTTTCATGTCCAATACGATACCGATACTGGAACATTCAGTATCGGCCGATACCAACACCAATCCAATACTGTTTTCCCTGATTAGATTAGTTTAAAACAACTAATCTGTTAATAAATACACATACACAGAGAGAAAGAAAATAAAAAGATGTGCAACACTAACAGATAGCAGTCACAGGACTACAGATCAATGTAAAATATCAAAACGTTCACATTTCAGTTTTGCAGAAGCATCAAATTTGTCATGAGGCCAACAGATTTTTCCCTAAACCACCCAAAACAGTGAACTTTTCTTATCATAATTACATCTAAGTTATTCACACTTGCAATATGCTCAGATTCATGGTTTTAATATTATTACCTGCACAGGATCGGCCCCAGATTTAATCCCTACACCAGCATTCTTTAAAAATACTTTTCTTTGTACATTTTTATTTATGTAATGTGTCATATTTCTTAATTTTCAAAGGGAGATTAAAAAAACCCATAAAGTTAAGTTATCCTTCTGTATACATAAAACCTACAATAAACTCATATGAATGTGAGTTGATTGTGTGTCACATCACGTCTGTTGATGAATGCAAAGATATAGCAGTTTGTGGATATAAAATCCAGTGTATATAAGAAAATGTAGAGAAAACCTGCACAGAATTTCTAATTGGGTGACTAGTCAATATTCTACAGGCCCATTGGTTCAAAAATTGTTTAAAAAATAACCCTAACCCTAAGCCTAACCCTTTCCCATGTTTTTGGTTTCATTTTAACATACTTCAAAGCTATAAAAATACTAAAATATTTACATATTTTGGGTTTTACTATATATCTCAAAGCATTTATCAATACTAAGCTTGAATTTGTTACAATTTTCCAATATTTAAATAATTTTACAGTTATTCTAAACATGAAATACCTTATAAGATGGGTCCCTTAAAGGTGACTTAGGCCTAATTTTTGGACCAACGGACCTTCGGAATAGTGACCCGTCCCCTCTAATTGTATTCAGTGTCATGATGTTAGTTACATTGACTGAGTTTAAGAAGTTTAATCAAAGTGATGTTAGGTTTAATCAACTAAAAATTGTGATTCAAATCAACACAATTCTTTTTTTTTCCCCTCAATGTACATATGTCCATACAAAAAGATTGTGTTTAGTTGTGTGATCATTTTAATTATGTTGGACTAGATCAGATCAGTGCATCTCTCCTTTCTTTAATTATTTTCAGTGTCTCACACTCTACTGTACCTCTACTCTTTCCTCCTCTGCTGTATTTCTATTTGTTTTGTTCTCTTCAATCTTTTCCTTGTCAGAATAACAGACACCAATGTTATTAAAAGGGTAACTTTTTCTGCCTGTGAGCTTGATAATCACTGTACTGTAAGTGATGCACAGTTTATTTGTGAGCATGTTTGAATGTTGTCACCTCGGGCTGTCGGATGAGCTCCATCTGTAGTCCTGCCAGGCACGGCCGTCTCTGGACAGATGAAAGATCCTCAAACGCACATACAGATGAATTCATGCATGGAAAACACGCAGACGAGCAATATCCCACAATGTTCAACATGTTAAAATAACCCATCATTTCACTTTACTCAAAGTCTGGAAGGATGTTATTACAGCCTATAATGGGCCGATCTTTACAATATTTTAAATGTTCTGTCTTTTCCCTTTAATTCAAAGATGTTCTCACGTTAAATGCCTTTATCCTGCGTTTAAACATCAACAGTATTTCTCCATTCAGTGTTGATATTTCTATATAAAGTCATACTAGTGGTGATTTTCATGTTAAGTGAGAAATATTTTTAAAAAGCTGCTAAAATTTCTACACTCAGGTCCTAGAGGAATGTCAAAAGATTATGCATCTTTAAAAATGAATCATTTCCCTCCCAAGTCATCTTAACTTGCACTCACGGTCCCATTGCCGATGGAACGTAGCCTCTTGCTACCAGATCCTCCTTAGTCTGCACGATTGGCTAGGCTCTATTTATCCCAGCTCTTAATTGCGAATAGTGATTGAAACCCTACCCTTCTCTGGGGTCAGGAGGTCGTGCATGGATTGTTTAGGTAGGTGTCAGGAAAGGGTGATTGATGTGGAGAACACTGCACTGCACATTCTGGGCATCCCCTGCCCTTAGAGACCAAGGGGCAAGACAGGTTTTTCTCCACAACCATCACATTTGCAACAAGCAATTCTCTGGTTGTGAATTATTTTAAATTTATACCTGCTCTATCCTGGGTTCAGAACAATCTGACCTATGTCAGACAAATATGAGAGAAAAACAACTTGTTCTTACTAATCACAATCAAAACAGAGATTACGTGCCACAGTTCAGTCAACAACATTGGGGGGAAAACTGCTTTAAATGGAAATGTTTCGTGCACTTTGAAACCAAAAGATACAGTAAGGAGTTAAAGGTGCAGTGACACCTTGGCGTTTGGGCCAGCATTCTTCGGTGATCGCTAGCCTGTGGTAGCCTGTGCTGGCCTTTGCCAGTCTGCGCCGGTGTTCGCTGATGAATGGCAACCGTGCCCAAAATTTTCAACATGTTGAAAATATTTTGGCGATTGCCGACATACCTGTGGCTTCGTTGGAGGCCGGTAATCTCCGCTAATCTCCGCTACGACCAAGGTAGCCTTCGCCAGCATCCTTTAGCATCCATTAGCATCCGGTAGCTGAAGTTACTGGTGCGATCGTCTACGCTGGGTGCTGCTTCGCCCTGCCTGCTCAGAATCACTGGACAGTGGTGTGTCGAACCCCTCTCCCGCACATTGCCACGTTGGCAAAAGTCTCGCTTGTTCTAATGGAGCATTGGCTAAGGCCAGCCTCAGCTGGGCTCATGGTGTGGAATGGCGTGCTGCATTTGAGGGTCGCTACCAAACTCCAAGAAAGTGATTTTCGCCAACATGTGGCCACTTTTCTCTCCCTTTCACCTCGTTCACCAGTTGCTGGGGTAAACATCATAGTGTGGTGCCAGCACAGGCTACCGGAGGCTAGCAATCACCAACGAATGCAAGTAAATTAATCTAGGTTGGCCCAAACGCCTCGGTGTGACTGCGCCTTAATCAGCTAAGAATGTTCAGGTTAAATTATTGAGAATTCATGTGTACTTGTAAGCATGTCATGATACAGTATGTTTACTCTTAAACACTAATCTGAACTCATATATAACCTTTCCATTGGTCACATGACATTTGACCTTGGGTGAAAGTGAAGGTGAAAGTCAAGGTAAACACAGCATGAATGTGTGTCGTAAGGTGCGGGTGTTGCACTCTCTGTGCATCTGTTCTTGATGTTTGGTTTGGATGACTGTGCGTGTGTGTGTGTACGTGGGGGTGACATCATAGCAGAAAATGATTGGAGCTATTATAGCGGCATGGCAGAATTTTCAACGACAACTAGTGTTGAGGTTTCACATTGCAGCCAAACCAATAACTGAACCTTGCCCCTCCCTTTCCACATGTGCACTCGTGTGCTTACAGCAAAGTTGAAAGAGAAAGACGACACGCTGTAGAGCGCTGTGATTGTCGATGAGGTAACTGAAGTTGCACTGTTGTACTGTTACAGAGATTATAGCCGTTTTCAGATGATGAAACGTCAGTGTTAGCGAGCTAGCCAGGTTTGCTATCACTGTCTATCTTTCACAGCGCCTCAGCGATGTCTGCAAAGCAGAAGTTATTGAATGATAACGCACACACGGTTAGTGAACTGGATGCCACTGATCCTAATCTAATGTCTATTACAAACAATATGATAAAGTGGGATGCAGGAGTAACATCCAAGTCCATGTTGTTAGATGTTTGCACTCGGTAGCGTGCATAAACGTGCCGGCTACGTAAACATGGATTTTTCCCATGTGATCCGACCCCTGTCCTTATTGAGAACGCAGTCAGAGGGTATTGGATTGTGGTTGCAGTGTAAAACCTTACTGCAAGATGTTGGTGAAAATTCCATCATGAGGCTTTAATATCTTAAAAATGATTGCAGCACAAATGACTAAAGCAATTTTTGTTTGATTTGAAGAATCTGGGAAGGTTGGTTGGGAACTGGCAACTTGGGGTATTATTAGCTACAATTTTAATATGTGTTTTAAAAATGTCTGGCGATGTATATTAGCTCGCTAAAAATGGCGTATAACATGCCCCTTCTACTCAGCATTTATTACTGAGGTACTTGTAACTCCAGTTGTACCATCTTGTACCAGGCATTCTTTCAATAACTTCAAAAAAATGTAGGATACAAACTTCCATCTGGCACTAAATATAATCTGCAGTTAGAGTTCCACCGGATTAAACAGATATATTTATCTGATTAAGTATATATTATCTTATTATGTAACATTATGATTCATCATATTGCTAATAGATTAACATGGAAAACTGTTTTTAATGGACATTTTTCCATTAAAAATATCCCTTTGCATCAACTGATAGTATTGTACATTATTGATTTTAGCTTTATCTGATAATGCCACTATATACCTCAACAGAGGCTAATACTTTATGACAGTAAATTAATTTGACGCGGTTTGGCAGAACACACGAGAGGGATTACACTGAAAATCCTGTCTAATCCTAACACACACACACACACACACAAACACACACACACACACACACACACAGATGTTGTAGTTTAGCAAAGGTGGGTTGCATTCTTTCAAAACCCCCCACAGAAAATCCTGCAAATCTGGAAAAAAAAATCAGTTGGGAAAACAACCTTTGGGTTGCTGATCTTTTTTCTCTCTCTCTCTCTCCCTGTTTTCCAGTAAAGGATGACTCACAATCACTCGAAAGATTAACACGTTTTAAAGCCGACTATAAACACTAGTTGGAGAAAATTCTTTTTGCTATTATGTGGCGCAGGTCTGATCTTGATTTGACTGGATCGTTTAATGGCTGCTTTCTTCATAAAATCCTATGAAAAGATTTCTGGAATAAAGTGCTGCAAATACTTGATATCTTGATAATAGTTTACTTTCTGATTAACTACTTATCGCAGAATTGGATGAACATGGGTCATCACGGGTGGTTTCCCTCACTAGTTTTCTCTGCACAGTTACTAAGTTATTGAGAACTGTCATCGTCAGGCAGATTTATCACACAGTACCATACTGTTTGTATTAGTATGACAGTGTATTATGTCCACCGCAGCGGGGGAAGCACCACATATTTTACATGCGAGCTGTCTCTCCTTCTCTTTCACTATCTCTCTCTGTCAGGCACGTACACACAAATCTACCCGTTCAAGTAACAGATAAATAATATGACAATACTTGAAGGCACTCAGAGAGCACATACCTCCGCCAAGGCCATGTATGTTCCAGAAAAGATGTTCCGGATCAAATTCAAAATGAAGTCCCTCATTTTCTATCCATCTGCTCAACAAATTTCATCAACATGCTCTCACAACTTTTTGAGTTAAATGTTGCTATGTGCCAAACATTCTTCTGGAGCTCAGTTCCAGAATACATTACGGATCACCTCCAAAATTGAATCACTTATTTCCCGTAACATTATCTATCTGCTCACCACATTAAATTGAAATCAGTTTGTTACTTTTTGAGTTATCCTGCTAAAAGTCAAACAAATAAACCGGCAAACGGCGGTGAAAACATTACCTCCTTGGTGGAGGTAATTAATATGCCGCCAGGTACAAAGCTGTTGCACCTCACTGATGTGTGTATTTGGCATCAGCGTCTGTGATGTGAGTTTGTAAAATGAGGCAATGTTGTTTGTGAGAGTCCACTCCCCCTCCCCCCCCACACACACAAACACAGGCAACATCATACAGTATAGTGTAAAATACATGAAGAAAGTAAATTGAAAACAACCACTTAATGAAATAAGAGTAAACAGTCATGGAAAAATACAAAATCTCACCTTGCTGCTGCACTGCTTCACCTCAGGGAGCTTTGGTGGCCGCTGTGCACTCTGACAAGTTGGTGCTAATCCATTAACGCACCAGAAATCCTTTCATTTATCAGTTTCTCGATACGACAGTGCTGTGTGCCTGACAGAGTCTGGTTGAAAGAAAAGAGCATTTTATGTTTGGACTACAACAGCCCCATGCCGAATGAACATGGTAAATCCATAGAGATGAAAAAAAGACTTGAGTGGACATCGTCATTCACTGAACAAGCTAGTCACGAGTAACTCGGGCCATCATCTTTTTAAAGGAAGTGAATGAATTGATGTAAACTGCTTATTGTTTACACCACAAAAGTTGGGGAGGGGACAATCGGTTATCCAGTCTACTGGTTAACTACTTAAAACTTCAGATTCAGAATCAGAGACATAGCGACTCAGTCATTGCCTGAGTGACATCAGATACAGCTGAAAGTTTAAAGCAATCATAGTGATAAATATTCAATTTCAACGTATAAGAACACAGTTATCGAAATCAATTACCTAATGTAGAGTTAATTAAAGAGAACACTACTGGAGTCCATTTCCAAACATACCAAAAATTATGGTAATTCCTCATCCAAAATGGTGGATGAAATTATTGCGGAAATGAGCTTGATGATTGCTCTAGCCTTTTTTCCATCTCTATGGGTAAATTCAACCCCTTTGCGCCCAGTATCTAGTATTTCCCACCGCGTAAATAGGAATGTGCGATTGGACATGCCACAAATGACTTTGCAATCTCTGCACAACTCAGTTTTGTGTCCGCCCTGTAGTTATAAATAT
Source organism: Chatrabus melanurus (assembly GCA_900302635.1). NCBI lineage: Eukaryota > Metazoa > Chordata > Actinopteri > Batrachoidiformes > Batrachoididae > Chatrabus > Chatrabus melanurus. Next base: position 7,782 of record OMMV01063903.1, read on the forward strand.
TTACCAGAAAATCCAGCTAAAGTTGCAACTGTAGCTTTAGCTGTAGCTTGTTAGCTAACCTAGCTAGCTAGTTGGTTAACGAGCAGAGTTCGGTCAGATTACTTTGGAATGTAATGAGCTACTGAATACAAATTACATGACCATTTTTGGAATGAGTAACGTAATCCATTGGATTACAAAAAAGTAACATAATCTGAATACATTTGTATTACTTCAAAATCAATTACTGAAAATGAAGCACATCATATTAAAAAAAGGACATAACCACAAATATTCTTTTATTTCTTTATCTCATTAAAAATTAGAAATTGAATTATAAATTAAAACAAAGTATCTCAAAACATGTCTCTGAATCATCTGAAATTGTCTTGTTTTCTTAAACATTTTTTTCTGAAAACATTTATTTCTGAAAACATTTATTTATTTTTTAACATAATTTCTCAAAACATCCTTTCTCAAAATGACTTTTTTTTCAAAACATATCTTTTTTCTCTTCTAATCAAACCAAAACATTTCTTTTTTAAATCGGCATGCTGTATACTGTATAACCTTTTAAGTCAACTAGTCCTTCAGTTTACCAAGCAGTGAGGTAACAGTGGAAATGAGTGATCTAAAGCAGACTACAGCCAGCAACAGGAATGCTCCAACTCCATCATATTGGGTAACATTATGCATGGCAATATCAATATCAACAGCTCCTTGAGTCTTGCTGCATGAATCTTCCCACTTGCAAGTGTTGCAACTAGACTCTTAGGTCGCCCTCAAACTAGGCCAAGGGACCTCGGACTGTGCCCGAGCATGACTGTCCAACCTCCCCAGTCCCCTGCTGGCCTGCACTCATATTGCACACCACGTTCAGGGTCCCAGCATGTCAACGTCAACACAACATGACTTTTGTTTTGAGAAAGAGCGCTCTCCCACACAACACAGTGGGTGACGTCCAAGTTCCATGCTCTGGCGTTGTTTGTGATCACACTACATGCGCACTCGAGTCCAGATGGACAACGCCCTAGACCACCTCTGCAAGTCGGGCCAGACATGTGTCAGCACCCCGGCCACAGCCCAGAGAACTCATAAGAGTCAAACAAACTGGAATTTGGGGGTTGAACATGCTTGGGCATGCTCCACAGTGCCTAGTGTGAGTACACCCTTAAAACAAGACAGACTATTGGTTGAAGATTGACCTCTAGTGGCTACATGGGTAGAGCTGCTTTTAGTTAAGTTCTAGTTGATGCATTAATAGCATTGGAAAAAGGTTTTATAAGTTTAAAATGACCATATTTTAATAATCAAAATGTAATCATGTAATATGTGACCATGTAACTATAATCTGATTACACAATTTCCAATGTAATCTAGTCTGATTATAGTCACTTATGTTTTGTAATCTGATTACATAATCCAAATTACAAGTAATCCATTACTATCCAACCCTGTTAATAAGATAGTCGCTGCAACAATGGCTGCTATTGTTAGCTGTCCTCAAATGTTAACTACACCGTTTGAAGGAATAGTGAAAAAAGTTAGTATTGTGTTGATCATTTACATCAATAACTTAATTAATTTGACAATGGAACAAAGAAAACATTGCATTCATGTTTAATGTGGCTTTAACAAACAGAGGTTAAAAGAAATTATGTCACTCCAAGTTCTGATTTCTTAGTTTCTAGGTAAGGAGTAATAAAATTAATAAATTGTGTGTACACGGATAACTTAGTATTTTAAATTGGAGGGTAATCCATTAGCAACAGTTCCACTGCCAGTTCCACTTAATCTATTAAACAGTGATGACTAAAGACGTTACATAAAATGATAAAGTGCCCATCTATCAATTTAATCCAGGGGCAGTCTTGGCTGTTGATTTTTTTTCTATCTGCGCAGACTGATAAAATGTCTGAAAGTCAGCCAGACAGACGGGAGTCAAGTCTAATCCGAAACGTGGCTGAGCAATAATAAGACAGATGGTTGCACAACCACAGATTCCAACATAATCAATAGAGATTATATTGTGAAATTCTACAATACTACACTCTCTGTGTATTATTGTATGGACACAACCTAAGTCCAGCAGTATTGTTTTACTCCCATACATTGACTACTTGCTGTGTCTCTAAATCATTTATGTTTATATTTACTTTTTAGGTTATGAGTGTCAGACCAGTCTTTGTACCAGATTTAGGGAAATCTAGATATGAATTTTTTAGCTGCAAACTTTGGCTGGTTGTCTATTGTCCAGGCATACTGGCACTATGCCTGGACAATACCAAATCACCGCAAGTGTGTCTGTCTGCACGGTAGAGGTCTGGGAATGTTGAAGAGGGGAGAGGTGGAAAGTTGCAACTTGAGGGCATTGCAGGCCACATGCTATGTGAAGGAATGCACGCTGCGTCTTCATAGTGAAGGGGCAAATGAAGAGTGAGGAGGAGGAGGAGGAGGAAAGGAGCACGGAGGGAGGGCTGTAATCTTAGGTTGCAGCGTGGCTCTGTCTGAATGAAAGAACCTCTCTCTCCGTCTTTTACTCACGCCTGCTCTCTCTATGGCTGCTGCAGCAAGTGAGCACATGTCCAGAGCAAACACAGCTCAAGCGACTCTCCAAGAGGCTTCCAGGTTGAGCTAAATATTTACCAGAAACTCCACCTGAAGCTGCGACTGTTTGAGGTCTGTGGCTCTTTTTAGAAGCCGGATTTCCAGATGGACTAACTTGCAGAAAATAACTTATTTTTGAGAGACTTTTGTGATGTACTGATGAGTTTCTGGAAGATTTGGACACCTTCTCTGATTTAGGACTTCGGGACAGATTTGTTGCTCCTCACGGTCAGAAGAATTCACTGAATCTGGATCAGATATTTTGCTTTATTTGTAAAAGACCTGATTGCATTATAGACACAGTGTGTGTTTTGATAAATTAACCAGAGGTCAGTTTACAGGCAGGTGTGAGGCTGAGCCTCATGTGGTTGTAATCCAGGTCATCAAACATGGACATCTAATCCTCTAAAGTCTCTAAAAAAAAAAAATCTAACCTTTGTGTGCTCACCCATGCTTGCCAGATGCCAGTAGGAGTATAACATGTGCATGTTCTCACAACGCTTTCCTCTTCTCATACATTTGTGGTTTTCACTGCCACCTAAACCAAAGTATATCATTCAAGTTGCATTGATTTACTGCACTATTTTGTGTGGCACAAAACTATCTTCAGTTGTAAGAAATTGAATCTGACATAAGACATGACCCTACAAACATGCACCTTGACGCCCCGACGCATTCTAGAGCGCACCTACCTTCCTCAACTCCTTCTGCACGGCCTGCTGTTACTCCTCCAGACCTGGTGGGGGAACTGTCATCCCCAGTGTTTGGACTACAAGCCTCCGTTTGAGCCCCGGCAGCCATTGATGTTCTGTAAGGAGTATTCAAAGTTCGGATGCTGTGATCTGGAAAAGGATGGCGAAATAGCAACCAGGTTTTACAGCATCATGGACAACTTTGACCATTCAGGGTTTATAACGTGTGGCAAATACATCCGCAACATTCTCTGCCAGGTAAGACCATCAAATTATTTATTAACACTTTAAATACATTTGGTGATATGGCCAAAGTTTCTTCTGTGTGCTTTATAAAGCAAACTCTACTTGCTATCTCTTGGAGGATACACCTGTACATACTGTATTTAAGACTACATTGTGTAGGATTTAGGGGTGTTTATTAGCGGAAATGGAATATAGCATTCATAACCATCTCTTCATTAGTGTATAACTACCTGCAACAATGAATCGATATGTTTTCATGAGTTTAGAATGAGCCTTTCATATTTACATAAGAGCGGGTCCCCTCACAGAGGCTGCCATGGTGCACTGCCATGTTTATACAGTAGCTCAAAAGGGACAAACTTACTCTGTTTTTCGCATTTTGGAGCAGCCGGAAGACTGATTGCTCCCCTATACACTGTCTACTAGTTGCTAATGTAACCAAGCAACATGTGTTTGTGGCTCCGGTGGGATTATAAACCAGATTTCTCACACTTGAGACCAAAGCTTTACAAGGTTAGCCAAAGGGGAATCCCCACTAGCTGAGCTAGTAGGAACATATTTCAATCTGGATTTCACATATGCAGCATGGTGAAATTTCCCTTTGGCTAACCTTGTATAGCGTTGATCTCAAGTTTGAGAAATCTGGGTTCAGATCCCACTGATGCCACAAAGATATGTTGCTCGGTTACAATTTGGTGTTGTTGGCAGGATGTGGCAGTCCCGGCTTACAGGTGAAGGTTCTTAATGCTCAAATGCACCTGTTACCTCGGGACTAGGTCAAAAATGGTGGGGAGATGCAGCATTGTGAAATCCAGATTGAAAATATGTTCCTGCTAGTGGGATTCTCCTTTGGCTAACCTTGTAGAGCATTGTTCTCAAGTGTGAGAGGTTCAAATCCCACCGGAGCCACAAAGACATGTCGCTCAGTTACACTAATGCAGGCTAACAAGTTTGAGAACCCTCACTTATTTTGAAAACTTCCTTTGCTACACCAATGGCTTTAGAGTAAAATGTCCAGTTCTGCAGTTTAGGGTGCTGGAACCAGGTCAGGTCAGGTCTGGGCCCATGCACTGGTGCTGCATGTTGACACATCTACCACACTATGGAACCACTTTGGGTAGTAGATGGAAACCACCCAGGCACACAACCTGTGCTGGAACCAACCTCTACCAACTAACTGTGCCTGACTTTTTGCAAAGCCAAGGAACAATAGTCATTTTCACCAAGGCTGCTAGAGCCGGAATTACTGATGCACTCTGCGTAGCTAGTTCTCTTAATGCCATGGTTGAGTTGAAGGAAGAAAAAATAGTGTTAACCTTTTACTGCATCACCCAGTATTCCATGGGGAGCCTGAAACATATTCTGGGACTTATTGCTCTATAGGTATGACAGACAATATCAATTATACCCAATTTTCAATGTCCACCATATTACCACACAAGACCTCCTGAAAATACGTCTCTGTACCCTGAGCAACCAGACAAGCAGCACAATGACAAGTTGGTGTTTTCCTGGCATTGAAATGAGCTTTGTGAGTCCCGTGTTTTTATGGTAGTGCATAATGCATACAGCAATAGTGAGAGGAGTGGTGCAAACAAGCTTTTGGTATTTTTGTTTGAATTAAGCCTCAGGCGCTGCACTGAAAACAGACCTTTCAAAACCATGTCTGTTCCAGGGACAAAAATGAAGTGATAATTTTGTGAACAGGCTGCAAACTTAAGACCTGCTCAAAGTCGAAATTCTGAAGTAATGGACAGATGTAAGCATGGGTCGTTCCACCTGCTGGACATTTCTGCCTGTCGCATCTCCGATGGTGCCATTATGCAGGCTGCAGGGTCATCAGCCGTGAACCACCCCTCATTGATGTTTCACTCCTTTAATCCCAGAACATCTCGGGGTGGTGGAGCAGCTTTAGGGACATTTCTCTACCGCTCCCTGCAGCCTGCCCTGGGATCCTTTTCCCACGCCTTGTCCTTCCTTCGGAGCCAGAGCCAAAAGCTCCCTTGCTCTGACCTCCTCTGCCAGATGTCGGAGAGCTCTCCTCCTTTCAGGAACAGCTGGGTGGATGATCCAGTGAAGCCCCTGCACCCGACCTCCACAGGAAATGTGAACGATGAGCACGCAGCTGACAGTTCCATGTACTTTTCCTTCTTTCTCTTGAAGGCAGCCTCCATCCCCTCTTCCCATGGAACAGTCAGCTCTGCCATGATGACTGTTCTGGAGGACACAGACCAGAGTGCAATGTCTTGCCGTAGAGATGTCACGGTGATCTCCTTGGGGAACTTCAGCTGGCGGTCAAGGTCAGCTGTCATCTGCCACTCGCCTCCTAGTTACAGGAGGGACCTCTCCTTAATGGCGCAGCTCTGCGCTTCACTCCCTTGCCCAACAAATTGGATGCACTGCTGTGATGTAACTGGGCTGGCCCTACTTGTTTCCAGCATGCGGGTCTCCAGTATCTCGGCTAATTTGTGCAGGACCTGATCGTGTCGCCATCTGTACCGGCCCTGCATCAGTGCTGCCTTGCAACTGGAGACGATG
>OMMV01063911.1:2596-14145 GCA_900302635.1 Chatrabus melanurus
GGTTCATGTTTCAACCTCTTCTGAAATACAGAGGCATGAAAACGTCAAAATTTAAGAAAAACATTCAGGCTTCTCTGGGTTTCAGTTTCTATAATTATACCCTTTAAAGCTACGGTGTGTAGGATTTAGTATCATCTAGTGGTGAGGTTGCAGATTGCATTATGCCGTCGCCAGTCACGGTTTTGTTTCCCTTCATGTTTTTGCTTCTTTGGTGACGGGGATTCATGCGGCCTTGCCTTCTTTTGGGATAAGCAATATGTATGATCCTCCGTTTCACAAAAATGAAGGTTCTCAAGCTTGTTAGCCTGCACTAACAACTAGTAGACATTGTATAAAGGGAGCAACCACTGATTGATCTTTTTTTTTCTTCAGTCGTCCCGCTTCGCTGCAAAATGCGAAGCAGAGTAAGTAGGTTCCTTTTGGGGGACTGTATCAACATGGCGCTACAACATGACGGCCTCCATGAGGGGGCCCGCTCCCTTGTAGATAAGAAGGGCTCATTCTATACTCATGAAAACACATCGACTTGTTGCAGGTAATTATACATTAATGAACAGATGGTTATGAATGTGTATTCTGTTTCTGTTAATAAACACCTGTAAATCCGACACACTGTAGCTTTAAATTAATGATGAAAACAAATCTCTACGACATAATATGAATTAAATAAAAAGCTAAAAGAATGGATTACATAAGTACAGGCACCCAAAATGAATACTTTTACAGACAGTTATCTTTAGAAAAGTCCAGTGATGGATACATGAACATTTCCAAGTCAGTGAATGTCTTTTTTTTTCTTTTCTTTTTTTTTTTGTGGCTGTGCAAGAAGGATACTCAGTGAGGGAAGCCACCAAGACACCCATGTCAGCTCTGTAAGAGTTATAGACTTCTGTGGCTGTGATTAGCAAGACTGTGCATTGGATTCTCTTAAAAAGAAGGTGTCAAATTTTAGTTACAGTTTGCCAGAGGGCACACAGAAGACGAGCCTAGACTTTTATCTGCTTTATTGGAACAAAGCCCTTCTCTGTTCCACTCTGCCATGAAGCTGTATAACTGGTGATGCAACAGACAAATGTTTCTGTAATTACACCCACAAAAGCCAAAAAAACTCCTGAACAGCTATCATGGGTGTCTTGGTGGCTTCCCTCACTAGTCTTCTTTTTGCATGGTCAGTCAGTTTTTGAGGACTGACTACTCTGGACAGATTTGCCTGACAGTACCATAATGTTTTTTATTTTTTAATGATTGATGTAAATGAAATCCAAGACAACGATTCACTGTTTGGAAATGCTTGAAACAGTAAATGAACCAAATGCTTCAGATAATAAAATGCCATACTGGCGTGCTCAAAACACTAAATACTTATTCGTTCATAAAATGATTTAATATTTGGAAATGCTTGAGGCCTCACATAAACTAATGGCTTTCGAAAAAATGATTTGCTCTTTTAAAAAATACACAAACACCAAATGAAACAATTGCTTCTGAAAATGATACATTACTTTTGACACGTTCAAAACACTAAAAATGATTTGTTGTTTCAAAATCCTTGAAACATTATAATGACAAAGGGATCCCACATGGGTTCACTTTGATTTTTAACTTCTCTCCCTGTCTGCCCGTCCGTATTTTACACTTCTTGTTTCCACAAAAACTCTTCTTCTCTCATAATTTTCCTTTGTGCAACACTGAGTGCACCCAAAATGTGAGAAACATGTTTTTTTTTCTTACTTTGCATATAAATATTGTAAGATCGAATGCGTCTATAGAACCCTTTACTGCTTTCTTTATTGATTGTAACCTGTATCATGTAGACGTGTCATCATCAAGTACCTGCATGTGCAACAACCGGCAGAAGCAGATCAGCTAATAATCAATGCATTTTCTAAACTAGAAGGGGTCCTCAGAGAGTGCAACACCCGTGCCTTTCATGTTTGAAACTGATTCGTGCAAATGAATTCGTTGTGATTCAGTGATGCCGTAATATATGGGTCTGTGTGGTCTTGACATTTAATGAAATTTTTCTCCAATTAAACCAATTTATCCTTGAATAACATGCAACCCTTCCACTGTGTTTAGTCCATATTGCCTCCAAACTGTTTCTGATATACTGTTATGACCTTGAGTTTGACCTTTCAGGGTCACCCAAGGTTAAAAGTCATGTGACCACTACAAATGTGGTATATGACTTCATATTAGTGCTTAATTGTCACTCGAAGCGTATCTTTAACCCATTTCTTGAAATGGCCATTCACAATACCCCCTGTACATAAGCACTGGGCTAAAAGTTTGACATGAGCCTTTGACCTTGACGTTTTACAAAAAAAAAATTTCTCAAACTCAAACCACTTTTTCCTTGGCTAATCCTCAGTCATTCCACCAAGATCAAAACTCTTCAAGTTATTTTGTTCACACACAAAGGGAGACACAGGACCGAAAACGATACCCCCCACGTGTCACCATGCGCGAATTATTCCCGCCTATTCTTATGCTTGTGTGTGGACTCTCTGGGAACGCCACAGTAGCTCAGCGGTAAGCAGAAGTTCAACAGACTCAATCAAGTCTGGATAAATCGATGGTTAATGCCAGGATGGGCATCCAGCTGTAAAACCTTTGCCAAAACTATAAATGATGGCTTTAATTCATTCAGTCGCGAATGTGTTCCAAGATGCCTGCAGTGATCCAGATCGAATGATTTATCCGGACGTGGTGGGCAGGAATCCCCGTTTCCACAGGCGTTACGCTAGCAGGGGGAAGTGATCGGGGGTGGCCGCGCTGCCGGGGTGAGGGTCTCCGATCTTTGATTATTTATTTCAGGATTGGGCACGCCGCTGCAGAAAGTGGGCAAAATGTTTAAAGTGGACGCGTTTTTCGGCCACAAACCTGGCCTCGAAGGAGGTCTGAGCCCTTTTTTCCTGCCCTCAAGGGGCGGGGTAGGCGTGGCACCTTCTCTGTCTCTGGATCACTATATGATGGAGCTTTCAGTCGGATGTTTTGCTTTTATCAGCTTCACCGGCCTTGTGATGAGCAGCGCTCCCTGGAGCCGCTGTTAGACTTCATTACATTGTAGCTGTTAATTACAAATCTCCATCCAGCAGGGCTCTGATGGCCTAAATGTGCCATAATGGGACATAGTTGGAAATGACAGTCCAGCAGACTGGACTCACTTACCACCGCTTAATGAATTTGTTTCAAAGTGTTAGTGTCCTTCAGAAACATCACACTAAATGACTTCAGTGTCGCGTTGGAGGATTATCTTTATTGCCCAAGAATCCACCTGAGAAAGATCGCACGGCACAGGTCCTCCGAACAGTCCTTAAACATCTCCGTTGGCAAAAAGCATCACAAATATACATCAATAAACAAACAAACAAAAAAATTACGTTGAAACCCTTTGCACGCGTGTAACCGTTTTTGCCACAAAAATATCCACATCGTAGTGTCACAGTTGCATCAAGGAGCAAAATAAGCAGGATGTCGTACTTATTCTCCCAAATTTAATCCCTCCATTTAACGTGAGTGGAAAAGACAAACTAGTCATCACATGAAACACGCTGACAGATTAACCACTTTCCCCACACATTATGGCTAAAAGAATAATTGGTGCACAAATTTAATTCTACACTTAGCCGTCTACCCGAGAAAGGACCTTAATCCAGATTATATGGCAGCCTTTTTACATAGTTATATTTATGGATATACACAACTCTACAACATTATGATCTTCAAGTATCCACATACAGTATAATCATCTTGTCTTAAATGTCATGATATGGTGTAGGTATCAAGTGCTGTTAATACAGCAGAGAAGCTATTAAAAAAGGTAATTATCTTATAGCAATATTAATCAATTAAGAATATTTTTTTAAAAATTAACCACCATAGTTAATTATTGATTCCACATTAGCAAATAAACAGAAAAACAGAATAAATACCACTTTAATAAATTTTTTTTTTTTAAACTTTTGTAGTTGTAGCAGGACGTGTAATACTTCATTCCCTGAAATTTTCTGTGAAAGCTAAACCAGTGTTTAGCTTATAATTTTAGTTGTTTTATCGGTCAGTGAAGATCCTCCGTCATCAGGGTAGAAGATATCTTGAGGTTGAATAGAAACCAACTGGGCCTCTTCTTTAATGCCGGTTTTCATTACGGTGCTACTAGACATTAGCGTCACCGTGCATATATATTATGCCCCCAGGAAGGATAGGATATAAGCTATGCGAACAGGTTAGGCGAGCATACGCTGGTGCCGCGTGTTGCCACATCCACCACACGACGGAACCGCCTTGGGTCCTGAATGGCAACCACCCGGGCAGAAAACCGGTCTAACCTAACCTGGTCTCGAGGCTAATAAGTTGAAAACCGTTTAAACCGCGGGCTTCTTCTATGTTGCGCTTACTGGATGTATGTAGCACTGCCCCCAGTGGTGATGCACATGCAACCCCCTGCGCACGTTGTTCACGGCGGCGCCAGTGTGTAGCAGTGCTGTAGTAAAAACCACATGGAGGAGTTTCATCACTCCTCCATGTGGTTTCTTCAGGCAAATTGATGTGGTAGCAGCAGTTAGACACTTGAGAGTGAGAGTGTCACTACTGTTGACCTGAACAATCGTGTTCAGGTCAACAACAGCAGCCCGTCTTAATGTTGGCCAGGAGAATTGTTGAGGTCAAGGGGTCATTGCCTGAGCTGCCTTTGATGGGCATGGGAAGTGTCTAGAAATGATGTCATTTTGTGGGGTTGCCCTAGGACTTTGGAAGTCGCTAAGGGCGCATCTCCTGGATTTTGTGACTTGGCGTGGGGCGCACAAGGGGTTGTGCAACGGGACAGTGGAGATTTTCAGTTTGTGGTTGATTTATTTATTTATTTTGTTGATGATACCGCAATAGATGAGCAAATTTAAATACCTCAACTCCATTTGAAGAGTTGGTTAATGCATCACTAAGTGCGCCAGTTATGTTTTATATGCACAGATTTTCTACATTTACATACAGAGTGTGTGTGCAAGCAGATCACTCAGATTTGGTAATTCATTGTATATTAACGTGGCTGTGGTAAAAGATCTTGTACCGTTACGGTTAATATTTTAATTGTGTTTGCATGAACTTTCTTTAAAGATAGAGGCTAGTTATAACTGCCGTGATCCTGGCTTCCATTGCTGGAGTTTTTTTTGTCTCCTGCCAACAGTTTTCAGTGAGTCATCACCAATCTTCGGCTTTAGTTTCTGGGACAATGAGCAGTTGCTCACTTTTGTCAACTGCTGTTGGGGAAAATATCACACCAGAGAATCCACCAATATAAAAGCCTTTGCACTCTGTCTTGAAGTGTTCTTGCCACCGGTAACAGCTTTGGGCAAAGGTATAATCTAAGCCTTTGCCATTTTTCCTCAACCTTTCCTCAACTGGGGTTGGAGGACTTAAGCTCCATTCTGACGTCCACGGATGTGCATCACAGAAGGTCATGTTTGGAAACCTTGTCCTTGGAAAACCTTAGAGGGTCTGGGAGGGTGTTGGAGATGAACTGGGATATTCAGTCATTGTGCCGTGGTCTTGTTTTAACCATAGCAGGATTTTCAAGATGCTCGAAAATTCCTTTTTTCCGTGGCAAACTTTGACATATTTTGGTAACCCCTTGGATTTCCGTGGGGCCCGTAACATTGTCGTACATGCCGTGATATCGCCGGGAGGTAGTCCAGAAGCATCAAGGTTGTGCTAAATTTATGCCTATGGGCGTGCTACGGTCGTTTTTACACACATCACATGGTATGTGTCCAAGTCCAGCATGTTACGTCATCAAGCCGCACACTAGATCACATTCATGGTCAACCGTGGTCGCCGTCACCGGTTTGTCACGGTTAGAGACGGAAGACGAAATCATGTTTTCCCAAGCATACTATTTGCATAATGTCCTGCCTCCTGCACGCTCTACCCAGGCACCACCTCTCGCCTAAATCAGACAGAGCGTTTCCAGTGGATGAGTACGTGTGTGACACAACCTCTTGTTGTATGCTACATGTGTGAAACAGCAACTTTGTGCAGTGTTCATATGAGAAAACCGCTTTTTTGCAACTTACAGTGGTGTCACTTTATCCCTCCCAAGGAGACTTCAGACGTCCATCAAGAGGACCACAGCCAGTGATCCTCTTGGGGGCAAGTCGACCTTAATAGTGCTCCAGGGCAATATTAAAATGCGCTACAGTTGTTGACCTGGACCACATAGTTTGGTTTACAGTAGCGACACCAATGTGGGGACACCACATTTGTTTGCATTAGACCGAAGAAGCTACTTGAATGAGTGGTGAAATGTCTTGAGGACAAAACAAGTCCAGTTGCTTTCATCTAAACTTCTAGATATTACTTTAAATCCACCCATTATGCAGAAGAATGCTTCACTTGTCTTAACTAGATATTTTCGCAATGCATAAGAGAGCAAGGATAAATGTCTTACAGGCTTTACATTATTGTGGACGTTTGCTGGTAGTTTTCAATGGTCTTTACTCTTTGGCAAGACTTACCTCTAAGTATACATTTACCTCTTCTCGACAAGGGGTAAACTGAAAATCATAAACAAAACAAACAAACAAGAAAATGCACCAGAATGCAGATTGACAGACTTCAAGATGGACACAATAATCCAGGAGGATCTTCAAGTATTACGTGGTTTTTGACTAAAGAAGCTTTACATTTGGCATGGAACAGGAAATGTCTCCAGAAGGTGATTCTTCAGGATCCTTCATCAGCCTCAAGCTCCTGCTTCAAAGCAGGTCAACACATTTGACTCAAACATGAAATATAGTAATGTTCTTGTTGTCAAGAAGACATTAAAATGTAAGTTGAACCTTCCACTGGAAGTTTCACTGGAACTAGGCTCAAAGTTCAGCTATGCATCAAAATTCCCCTGTGGCTGCAGATTTATGACGCTGTTGATAAATCTAAGCTGAAATGGACAAATACGTGGTGTCAAACCCCACCTGTACCCGTTATTCTTTGCTTTATGCTGTCCAAACCGCTGCGCCGAGCAAAGCGGAGGACTGCCTTTGTGGAGGTCAGGCTTTGGCCTCCAACAGTTCGAGGAAAAGTTTGTGCATAGGCACGCGGCCGTCCTGTTTGATGCTGCAGAACTGCTGCACGGCACGCGCAGCCGTCTGCCGGAGGAGGGGGAGGGTCATGATCAGTTTTCCGGCACGCCGTGGGTCCTCTGGATGGTGTGTAGCTTCATAATCTTGCAGGGCCCCATGAAGGACGTCCTGGAGTCTCTGAACTGCCTCTGAATCCTCAATTTGCATGGAGTCTATGAAGTGGGACATGATGTTAGTGTCGCGACATAACAGAGGAATTAAAGGAAGGGCTCAACATTTTGGGCACTATGGTTAACTGTACAGAGGTGTTGTAGTATACAACAGAAGTGAGCATGTCCCCCATGCAAGAAATGTACCGTCACACAATAATTACAAAATAATTACATCCAAATTAAGTCTAAGTTGACAAGTATTGCTTCTTATGAACAATCAAAAACAAATACTTTAGTAAGACTATATTGAAAATGCAGGTCCTAAAGTAGAAATTCAGTTCAACAAGTCAGTACAAGTTTGACCTTTAATATTATAATATTTCACATCTAAATCAACAATTTCATATCCAGTTTTTTAAGATAAGTCAAGGGATGAATAAAAGGACATTTCCAAGTCACTGAATATCTATTAATTTAAATCATTCAGTAATGAATAGAAACAGAACGGTGGTGGAAGGGAATTTTTGTTTAGAGCAGGCTCAAAAACAGTGATAGTAAACAAAGAAGACAAGTGAGGGAAGCTTTCAAGATACTGATGCAACTGAAGGACTTACAAGCTTATATGGTTGTAATTGGAGGTACTGGGCATTGGGAACTCAGCAACAAGGTGACTAGGTGTTATACTATGTATACTTGTCCTGACATTTGTTGCATTGAGTCTCTACTTTGGGGCCAGCTTATTCATTGTCGTCTTTCTAAAGTGTTTGAGTGTGATTGTGCGTAAGAGGATCATAAAGATTCTAAAAAGGTATAGTTTGGACTATCTGTGACTAAATGTTTTGGAGTTATGGGGTAAAAACAGCAAAAATGGTGACAAAGGTCAATTTCAGTGTGTACAGGGGTCAAAAGTTAAAGTTGCTCCAATTTTGGTAAAAAGTGATGCAAATTAGTGGTTGAGCTAATAGGATTTTAAAAAGGAATAGTTTGCACCATCTGTTATGCTTAGTAATCACGTTACGGGGTAACATATGTCATACGGCACAGTATCCAATGGACGCTGACCTTGTTTGACGATTACTATGGAGACCACGCATTCAACACCGTCAAAACTATTCCATTTATTAATCCTATTAGCTCGACCAATAATTTGCATCACTTTTTACCAAAATTGGAGCAACTTTAACTTTTGACCCCTGTACAAATGGAAATTGACCTTTGTCACCATTTTTGCTGTTTTTACCCCATAACTCCATAACATACAGTCATAGATAGTCCAAACTATACTTTTTTAGAATCTTTATGATGGGGCAAATAATATGGTATATGTTTCAATATGATTGGAGGATTTTTAAATTTTAAACCCTGTGTAATCCTTCATTGACCTCTCATGGTCCTCACAGGTCCAATCTGACCTCCACATCTGAAAATAAACCTTATGGTCTGTACTATCATAAATATCATAAAATACACAATTGTTATGATTATCCACTGTACTACAGGGACGTACTCACTTCTGTAGTATGTCGACATCAAAGTCAGTTTGTTTGGTGTTAGCAGGTTTACTCAAAAAGCTGTGATTGAATTTTCAAGGAATTTGATGAGAAGGATTATACTAGACAAACAAATTGTATAAAATTTTAAGGTAGATTTGGATAAAGGGACAGAAAAAGGAAATGTTTTATCATTTTGAGATATAATTTCTTTTAATAGGGTAATGAGTGGGGAGGGAGGGAAAAACCTGTACCTGAGTTTGCAAGTGCGATAGCTTTGAGGACCACAAACTCGTCCTTCTGCAGTCCCATGGCTTTGTACTTCTTCACCAGCTGCAGAATCGCGTTGTTGAGGTCAAGGAGACCTGCCAGCTTTGACTGCTCTTCGTCCATGATGTAGTCTTCGGCGTACACCAGCTTGTCCTCCAAGGCCAGCGATCGAAACACCACTCGCAGGATTAAGATCTCCATCCAGCCGCTCTGTAGGAGACTCATCTGGTCTGCCAGAGAGAGAGAGGGGAAGCCTAGGACAGGACAAAAAAACAAAATGGAAAAAGTGGGACTCAGTACAGGTGATATTATTATTTTGAACGAAAAGGGCCTGAGAGATGTTAATATTGCTTCCAATGACATGCAGTGATCCCTCCGCCGGGGATGATGACTGTTTCTGCAGTCACAGTAGTCATAGATGTGCTGTGACAGCAATCAGTCCTTCACCTTGTACACCACTTTGGTTTGTCCTTTGCCAACCACCACAGTTTCTTCAGGTGGGCCACTGTACAGAGATGACCAAGGCCAACCTTTTTGACCTGGTCCAGCACATTTGCAGTGTTTTCTGTGACCTGCCTGATATTTGTTGCTGCCAACCACTGCAAATTTGAGAGCTTTCTGGGCTGGAGATTCTTAGTCCACTGGAGGCCGTGGCCCAGCATTGTCCACCATTGTCTCCTGATCTCAAAAAAACAGTTACATTTTATATAAGTGCCTGGTTGAAGATTAAGTTATTGGGCTAAGTGCAGAGGTGTTTTTCGTTGGCGTGCATCCAGCCTGTTGAGGTTTGAGCTGTTATAGTTGTATCACAGGATTGGAATACAGAGTGCACTGTATCGACGTAGACGCGTTTTCAGAGGGATCTAGCACCTTCGACTCCAAGGTTTCCAGTGAGATTGGAAAGCATTGTTGCCGAGACTGCAGCATGATTTAATGTCGGCAGTATTGCCCAGCAACGAACCCAGTGGGGTTTTTCCCCCCTCCATTCTTCATTCCCTCGGCATTTCAGCCAGCATCTTTTGTTTTAATTAGTAACCTTTTACTGTTACCAGCCTACACTGTTAGGTCTAGTTTGGGTTTAAGCGCCACCTGAAATACTCCTCACACGGTAAGGGGGAAAAATGAGGGTTTTTGATACTTTGATCCAAAAGATGTAATTGCTTCAGAAAATGAAACACTATTTTGAAAGGCTCGAAACACTATTTTGACTGAAATAAATATTCAAAAGGCTCAAAGTAAATGAACAATTGAACAAAAAATTTACTTTACTGAGCGTAGTGACATGTTATCAAAGGGCATAACAACGGACAAAGGGAGTGAATTTTAATTACACTCGGTAAAACACACCTACTTTGACAATTACACCCAATATGAGTGTGATTAAATCCCCTCACATCTCCTGCATAAACCTGCAGACAAACACTCACAGACACTTTCACTGTTGTGGAACAGATGATTTTAAAGATCCGAGGTAGGAGGGGGAGGTGTTTGTATTTTTGACATCATCTGTGATTGTTATCACGATTTGTCCATTTTTACAGTCGCAACGGGGAAGTCACTGGCGTCCATTTTCCACGATTGATTGGAAACTGTGCCTGTGCACAATTTCATTGGTCGATAGGGATCAGTAATCTGGCACTGGACTATCGATCTGGGAGAGAAACCTGCAAGGTGTTTGTGTGTGTTGGGGGCTGAGTGATGAAATCTCAGGTATTGATGGGACATATATACAGTGTCTGTGTTTCAGCGTTAGACCTTCAATAAAGACAAAAGGCAAAGTTTGCTCAACAAGAAGTGTTGTACACCTTTCATAGTGTGTGAAAATGCTTTACAGCATATATGCCCTGCAATTTTTTTTAATCAAGCTGTGTTCATTTTTATTTATTCACAAAAAGTTTTAATACACTCTTTTCCACAATAATACAAAAAGTAATAAATAACTCCTGGATCCTCATTCGGATTTTCATGAAGTTGAATACTAAAAGCAGTTGTACCAAATTAACTAATTGCTTCAGAAACTAAGTCACTGTCTTGAGAGAAAAACAAAAACTAATGGTAGTAATTGCTTCTGGAAACTAGAAGCAGTGCATAAAGCCCCGCAGGTGGGACGTCCCAGGGTGGAAGAAAGGCAAATCAACCTTTTTTCACAGAAACAAAACAATCCTTTTTTTAATTACCTCGCCAATATAACTGAAGATTAAGATCTTCAGTTATATTGATCTTAAGAGCTAAACATCAAGTGTCTATCATAAGTAGTTCTTGAGATATTCAAGAAAGAATTTTCCCAAGCAACCATTGTTACCATAGCAACCAAATTGACATTTCATGAAAGCCCTTCCAAAGACCTTTCATAGGAGCCAAAGATTAAGTGTCTACCATAAGTAGTTCCTGAGATATTCAAGAAAGATTTTTCCCAAGCAACCATCGTTACCATAGCAACCAAATTGACATTTCATGAAAGCCCTTCCAAAGACCTTTCATAGGAGCCAAACATCAAGTGTATATCATAAGTAGTTCCTGAGATATTACCCAAGTACAGAAAGGTTACTTGGCGGGACATT
>OMMV01063944.1:2101-12558 GCA_900302635.1 Chatrabus melanurus
TTAACTAAAATTACACTAAATTAGATCCATTGACAAAAAAAACAAACTATATGTTACAGCTGTCCCGGTCTCCCCTATACTGGGGGCGAAGAGGGCGATATTGCGCATTTGGGGGTTGGAATAGCATAGAAGAAGTCGGCTGTTTTTAGCCGGTTAGCATCATAGCATAACATACATTTCCGTGTGCTGACATTCATCTACGTTCATGTGTTTGATGTAACGATGAACTCGTCGGTTATCTTTTTGTTACGGTTCAAGCCCGTTGCGCAGCAGAGATGACACAGAAGGCAGCGGCGCGTCATCAGCCACGAGCGACACACACGTGCACGTGGGAGTAAAACCGCCCGTTTGACGGGCGCTCAAACGGAGTTTACCGCTCGAACCGGTATGACGCTATTAACTAATTATAATAAGTTCTTAAATGATCAACTGTTTAAACTGGTATACATGCTGCTTTTGTTTTTACTTCGCAGGCAACAAAGTTAGTAGAGCTAGCATCTTTGGCAGGCAAGGCTAACGTCGCTGTGTCTCGTTCTAATTCGAACCATATTTCCCGCAAGATAAACTGTTAATTTTTCATTTTTAATGATAGAGGAAAGAGTTCATAAGTGAGGGTGCCCGTTGTGATTTTGTTTGTGTATTTCTTCACTTTAAAGTCAAAATTAGAACTATAAAGTGAAAGAAACTCATTTCAATGATAAATATTTAGGAAGTGGCAAAGACCCTGGTGGCGAAATTGAGAACTACAGTTCTAAACAAACCGCAAACGAGACAGACTGCTGACCATCACGGGATCACAACTTCACACACCCTAGGGTGTGTGCGGTATAAACGGTAGACTATATAAACGATATGAATTTGTCCAGCGGTAGGGATTTTGATTTATACCGGCCAACCGCCGTAACTGGTGGTGTAACGGCTCATCCGTGATCCGTGATCAGCATTTTTTATTTTTATACAGGTAACTTTGGGGAATCGTTTCAAAATTGGATGTCTGCAAATTTATATATAATGATGTTAAATTTGGTCTTATAATGGAAGTATCTTTCTTATTATAATTTGACAGATTTTAAGAAAGCAGTGAAATGTATAAAAAACAGGCCTTGGACATTATCAAAAACATACATATGTTCTGATTACACTGCAGAGAAATTCCATACAAGGGTACTGTTTAACATCCATATAGTGGTACTCTTTGGGAAATCCATATATTGGTGCGGTTGGGTTGTTTATGCTTTCATATACTCTTTTTATCTTGTATCCTTTTAAGTGTTACCTTTTACCTGTTACACACACTCTTATCACCTGTTTTACGTGTGTCCGCGTATCGATTTAGTCGTATCTTTTGCTCTAGCACCGATTTCCGATTCATATCGGTGAGTTGTTACACCCCTAGTTTGGGGTCATTGTCCTGTTGGAACACCTAGTTGTGTCCTAGTTTCAACTGTCTAACTGATGGTTTGAGGTGTTGCTGAAGAATTCTGAAGTCATTCTTCATGAGTCCATCCGCTTTGTGGACTGCTCGAGTTCCACTGGCAGCTAAACAGTCCCAGAACATGATGCTACCATCATGCTGAACAACTGGTACAGTGTTCTTGGGGTTCAATGCCTCTCCTTTATTCCTCCAAACATACCTCTGGTCATTGTAGCCAAACAACTCAGTCTTTGTCTCACTTGGCCATAAATCTTTCCTCCAGAAGGTTTTTCTTTGACCATGTGGTCAGCTGCATAATATAGTCGAGCATGAAGGTATCGATTTTAGAGCAGGGGGCTTCTTTCTTGGACGCTAAATCTTGCTTTACTGTAGACGGTGACACTGATGTTCCAGCAGCGTTCCAGTTCACAGCAGACCTGTGACTTGGTGGTTTCTGAGCTGCTTCTTATCATCCAAACCAATTTCCTCTTGGCTGAGCGTGACAATTTGGATCTTCTGGTGTAGCCAGTCATGAAAACTAATAGCAAGTTAATAGACATGTTGGAACTTTGAGCACGACTGAATTCATAACCCAAGTAGATGTATGTATATTTTTACCCTGTACATATTGATCGTTTGTTCATTTAAGAAAATCCAAATTAAACTACTCCAGAAAAAAGAACACTTAACAAAAAATTGAAAGCCCAATGTTGCTATGACATTCATGTCCATGATGAGAGTATAGAGACTTTTGACCACATCTATACATGGAAAATAATAGTGAACATGTGTCTTCTAGGTTTAAGTGAAGTTCTTGAAAACCGTTGCGATCAGCATCTTCTCAACTCCATCCGTGAGTGCTCCCCTCTGATGACCTCAGAGAAGAACGCAAGTCCTGCTACTGCAGTAGATGATCAAGATGTGTATCTGGGGGTGAGTAGATTTTATGATTTGACATTTCTTTAGTCTCTAAAGTCCTGCTTTGGCATACCGGATGAATTAGTGCGCGGTTTTCTCTCAGGATTTTAAAAGTATGCACAAGTGAAAATTTAGAAAGAAATAGAAAGAAAATATTTTATGTTTGTCAACAGAATATCCATCCATCCATTTCCTAAACTTGCTTATTCCAGTTAAGGGTCACCGGGTTGGGGGGGCGGGTGGCTGGAGCCTATCCCAGCAGTCATTGGGCGAGAGGCAGGGTACACCTTGGACAGGGTGACAGTCTGTCACAGGCCTTCAACAGAATTCCAGTAAAATCTGAGCTAGCTAAACCTAAAACGTTGGTAATGGTGCAGCTGTGCAGTATCATTATATAAATAAAGCAAAGTTTATTCTAAAGTGTGGGACTGACTCTACAGACTTTAATATTGGTCGTAGCCCCTTCAAATTTGGCACGGAGATAGAGTGGGATACCCCCTAACATTCTGTCTTATCTTGAGTTGGTCAGGCAGGACGGATACTGCAAGGCTGGCACTTTTGTTCCTGTTGGAGGCCTTTGTGTGGCTTCTGCTGCATGAAATGTCACCAAAATTGGCAGAAAAGTTGATTTTTATGAGTAGAAAGTGATGGAAGGTGATTTTAGAGCAGCTGAACAAAAATGCAGATCGTGCAAGTCTATCCTATTTTTGAGGAATTTCTAGCCTTTGACACCCCAAATAAACAGACAAATGAAAAGATCCTGACTTTGTCTTCATTATGCTCGAATCAATGCATTTCTGCCTCAAATAGACACGATATGTGCAAGCCACAATGTTTGCACCATTTTGGGAAAACCCATTTGTTTCAGTGACGTGAATGAAAGCGAGGCTCCAATGATCACGTGGTTTTGTTTACATTTGTTGTCTCAGGGAATTTCCCTCAGCAACCACATGGATTTGACAGAAGACAAAACAGCAGACAGTTTGTCCACTGTGGGGCCTCAAAAGAAGTACAGAAGGGGAACATAAGACAGAAAAAACATTAGGGGGGGGGAGAGGGAGGGAAAAGTTTGTGGTCAAGATTCAATGTGATGAAATGCGGATACTGGATGCTCAAGAACAGGATCTCCAGAAGGCCTTTTCATTTGCATGAAAGAAGCTACAACCAGAAATGTAGGATACAAAGAGGCTCTAGTATAGAAAAAATTATCTTCATATCATGTGTCAATCAAAGCGTTTTGTGACGGGTAGTCAACGCAGTAGTTTTTGGTTCTCTTCCAGTGAATTATCGATTTTCTGTTTCTGATTTACGTGTGTATCTCGCTAATCTGTTTGACCTTGTTTTGATACAAATGTTATGCCATTGTTGTGAATTGTGGCTTTTTCACAACACAACATTTAACACCGCTGTCAACACACTGTTAAAGCTTTCCATAGAAACGTGAAGCCTCTCTCACACATGCTGTCAGTTTGACCCAATGCGACTCCTCCACCGCTGTCATGTTTGAAAAGACTGTCGTGGATATTTGCCATTAATCTAACACTGGGTGAGATGTGCTCAAAACGACAACACAATTCTGCCTTTTGGCCTTTTCGTTACATGTGTATATGTGGACTCATAACCAATCTTAGGTGAAGATCCCAGATGAACAGGATCCCTGTTTCCCCCCCTTCTGTAGTGGGAAAAATGCAGCCTGTCCTCCCTGCAGCTCAGTTCTGATTTATCACAAAAGGAGCTGTTTTGTTTTACTCCCACTGCATTCCGCAGTAATTGGGATAACTCAGCTGGCACATAATTCATCACATGGCATAAATATCCTCTATCACCATGCTCTGCTCTTATCTTGGTACATTTTTCATGTTATAATAATCTACTGTCGCCACAGCAGATCCCACATGGATGTATGTAGATTTGGCACAAGTTTTACGCCGGATGCCCTTCCTGACGCAACTCCACATTACATGGAGAATGGGCAGGGTGGGGTTCGAACCGGGAACCTTCCACACTGAAAGCGGCCGCACTAACCGCTAAGCCACCACAAGTCTGTAGTGGCCAAATGATTAGGTTGCATTTGTATACCATAACCTCCTCTTACACTATATAGTATTTCACATTAGGATTTAGCGTAAAGTTTAGAAGATGTGATGCAAGCTGATAAATGTTCAATAACTGCGTAACGTCTCAATTTCAGGTTGCTGATATGAACCCAGAGATTTACAGTAACATCTCAAAACTACACTTTGAACCGGGTAAGAGTACATATTGCAAACTTTGAGTCTTTTTTCAAAAGATTTTGTTGTCATTACTGTCACAGGTTTGTTGTGAGTGGTTTCCTTTTGAAATATGGATAAGTTGAGCACATGAAATAATGTTTTTCTTTTTTTTCTGAGTAGCTCAAAATTTAAAACTTACATCTTGACTTAAAAATAGTAGAACATGCATGGTACACAACTGGTTGTCCACAAAGGCTAATTATTCTGGACCTAGGTAGAGTTACAGATCTGGCAGATTAGAATATGCAGTATTTGTCTGATGCAGAAGTGCTTTCTGTTGTTTTGGTTATTAAAAACCTTCAGTTTTGATCATTTTTACAGAGAGCATCAGCTTTCATACTGTTTGGTTTATAGATATTTGGTTGAGTTACACTTTGTACTGTATGTCCTGTCCATTATCTTCACAGTTGTAATGCCTGTGAAATCGCATCAGGCTCAGCACCACAGTGGGTGTGATTCTCTTCCTGCCTGTGTCCATTCAGGTGTTAGACCTGCGAACACCTCAGTCACTCTTCATGCAAAAGATGAGGTCCGCGTGACCGACAACTTCCAGGTCAGTCAGGTTTGCATCTGTTATGTTAGCTGGAAGCATTTCTGCTTTTCTTTAACTCACAGCAAAGTGTGCACTGAGGTGGTGAAACACTGTCTGTGTTATTACTGCGGTGGAAGGATAAAAATTGCAGACACATATATAGAGCAGGGGAGCAGTGGGATAAGGACTTTTCTGTGTCCTTGGAAAAGACACTTCATCTGCATTGTCTCAGTCCACTCAGTAGCAAAAAACACGTCTTTAGTCCATCAAATCAACGGAGACGGCAAACAGAGTTTAATATGTCAAGGCAATGACGGCATAAACCGATGAGCGGTTCCCAGGGACACACTGAAATACACAGTCAAACTTGCAGCTTTTATATCTTCTAAAAAGACGTCCCCTTTATCCTCCTCACGGTGGGATCCACCTTATTTTTATTTTTAGTCACTTTGCAGACAGTTTGCGATAATGGTGTCTCTTGGGCGCGCCGCCTTTTGCTAGACACTTTCTGTTTTAATGGTGTCATTCTCCCACCTTGAGCCTCCTAACAGTAGCCGATAGGTGCCTCTGTCATAATTATTCATTTCTAATGGGGTCATGATTGAAACGTTGGCGCCTGGCCGTAATGTTGACAGTCTGGGATGAGAGGTGACACTATAATGTCCGACCCTGGAATGTACTGGTTTTTAAAAAACTTGTGTAAAACCGTTACAAAGCCTTGTATTATAATGCAAAGGTATTTTAATTCAAAAATATATGTCAAGAGTATAAGCAAAAAATATATAAGTCAGGAGTGTGCGCATAAAACAATGTAAAGCACTTGTGATAAGATGATATATCAAAGCATAAACCGTACCATTACATGGATTGTCTCATCACCAGCTGTAAATGGGCACCGGCCTTGGCTGGGGAAGTAACTTGCATCGGGCGGTCATCCCACCCAGGGACTATAGAATCTGGAGTGGGCACCAGCACCAATAGGCTGTAGGGTCCATGTAGGACTGACTTTGGAATTAGTTTTTAGTTATAAGGTTTACTTTGACACAGTAAATGATAGCGTAGAGTAAAAAATAGAGTATATGTGTGAAGTACTATATAATGCAATATTTAAGTGTTTCAGATAAAACACAGACTATATTAGCCAACATTCCATCAGTTGCTTTGATCCTGTTTTGGAGTTCTGCAGTAGAGGGTGTCAGGACTGTTATCTCAGTCTTAAATCTGGAAGACTTGTGGAGGAGTCGAGCAGATTGGAGGGCTATAAACATACTTTATTGCTTTAGTACTTGACTGTTTTTCTTAAACATTGTCAGGGGGAACTTAAACATTCTTTTAGTTAGCTGCGTCTGTTTGGTCATGCACAGATTACTTTACAAATAGACATGGCTTTTTTAATTTTAACGCTCTACTTTATATGTTATTTCTGCATTTATTTCAAAATATACAGTTCATCTGCACATTTCCAGGTGATTGTATTACTTACTGCTTTTGTTTGTGATACTGCTTCACTGAATATTATCATTGGTGAAAAAATGTGGTGAGTTTAATGGGTCTGAAATGAAGAATGATGACGCTCTGTTGCGTATCTTGCAAGGTAGCCTGGTGCATCATGTGTTAAGTCGTGAAATTTGCCCAAAAGTATCAGCATGTTATCATCTTAACATGTTAAATGGCACTATTTGGTTTTGTATCTAATGCTTTGAAAACTGTCTGTGAACTAAACTTTCTAGTCTTTGAATTGTTCAGACATTTGCAACAACATATTTGTCTTGTGTTTGATATCAAAGGTGGTGGACATGGAGCTATCTGATAGTGGTCCAGAATGGAAACAGCCATCATTCTCAGTAACTGCATCCATACCCAAAACGACAAAAAGCACCTACAAAGGAGACAAAGCCACCCCTCAGTCAAATGACGTCAAAATGAGCCGCAGACTTAGTTTGCCTGACAGCACTAACGCCCGTCTGAGTGACGACGCCTCACTTCCACGCCTGTCCAATAGCAGAGCCAGCAAAATCTGTACGCGACCAGATTCCACAGAAACTAAATCCAAAGATGAAATCGCCTTAAATACAACTTTGGATAATATGACCTCCTTCACCAAATCAACCACCTCCATCAAAGCGAGTGCCACAATCCCTAGTCCCCGTGCAACAATCACCAAATCGACCTCTGCTGTTTCCACTGGAAACAGGGCAGCCTCTTCCAAACCAACACAAATCTCATCCATTTCTAGCATAACTACCTCAAATGTGAAAACTTCAAAATCGAAACCACTGCCTAAAACGCTGGAAAGCAGAACTGGAACTGCATCAAAAGTGCAAGTTACTTCCCATAAAGCTGCAGCCGCCTCTCTGAGAGGATCACCAGCAATGCATAGGGGTGCCTCCCCAAATGCTGAAGCCGTTTCCAAAACTGCCCTCCCATCACAAACTAAGACAGAAACCGTGGATCTTACTAAAATGGGTCAAAATAAAACGAGCACTGAAGCCTCTGCCAAACCTCTGCATGTGAAGAAACCTCTGGAGCCAAAAGTGAATATTGCCGCACATACGAGGAACATACCTGCTACACCGGCGGCGAATGTCGGGTCTGAGCACAACACGTCTCACACAAAGCTACCAGATTTGTCTGATAAGATAAAGCCAAAAGTTGGTAAGTTATCATTTTAAACTGTACATATCACTCAGTGAGTCCACAAATTGAGGTGGGGGGATTGCCTGCTTTTTCCAGGATCAGTCAAAAACTAATGAATGTGTATTAAGGAAACTTGGTTGAAATACTGGGGAAATAAGTGGAAGGCTGTATTAAACTTTGGTGATGTCTGCATCCAGGATTTAGTTATCACGTTTTTTAAAATTCTCAATCTATTACATATATCTTGATTTAAACATTACATGTGATGTGTGTCGTCTAAGTTGTTCACAAATGCAGTTTGGTCTGGATTCAGTTATGCGTGCTTTAATAAGTGTCGTTTGCTTGTGCTGGACAGGCTTATGCTACCTGATTGCCGTCACTTATGAAGGAAGGCAGCAGGTCTACTGCCAGCTGTGTTCAGTCAGGTTACAGCGATCCAGTCATCTCAGGAATCTTAACCACCATTATAACTTTGTGGTGAGTAGTTCGTGGAAGTTGTCTTGAAAAATGGAAAACTGTTAATGAAGTTGCACAAGTTAACAGTATATGTTCAATCTTCTCAACAGAAGTCCAAGTTCCCTGAATGGACCGCAAGGCCCTCGGAGTTGGACAGGAAATTGCTAAAGACAGTGGGCCAGTTGGCCGAGGTTGAGAAAAATTCAGGATCGAAGAGCATCCAGGTGACTGACTCAGTCTGAATGGAACAGCATATTTGCATCTTTGAGATATATCTTCATCTTAAAAGTCACACCTCTTACAAAAAAAAAAAAAAGGTTAAGTTGTTTGCCTCTAAACAGCTGCAGAGACTGTTTTGTGGACGATCTTCCTTTCTTCCTGGCTAATAAATAATAACACAAATGACTTGGGAATTAATAGGTCAAGTTTTATGTCATTCATATTTTGATTTTGGTTTTAACCAAAAAATAAGGTTAGAACTTAGTGCGATAATGACATGTGATTGGTCTAAAACCTGTTTGACTTTATTTATTTATTTATTTTAAATCCACTGCTGGACATAAGGCCAGAAGGGGGTTATAGAATTGCAGTCTGTGTGTCAGTCACACTTTCTTGTGAACATGATAACTTGAACAAAATCTTCTGGTTATCATGAAATTTGAACTGGATATCCTAAAGGCGCAGTCACACTATGACGTTTGGGTCAACAAATATGCACGTCAGTTATCGCCAGCCTCGGCTGGCCTTCGGCGGTGTTCGTTGATGAACGGCGACCGCGTCCAAAGTTTTCAACATGTTTAAAATTTCTCGGCAAATGCCGACGTATCTGTGGCCACGTAGGACACAGTTACAGACCATAGATCGTCGCTACGTGCACGTTGTATATCAGTCAGTTGTATAGCAATCAGTATTTGTCCTACATAAATTGTCAACCTTCCACAGCTTTAAATTTTGTAAGCAGAAATGCCATTGTTCTATTTAGCCATATCCTAAGGTGGTAGTGTGGTTTGTGTGGCAACACAGCTGCTTGTTTTCATTTCCAGATACAGTATCACAAAAGACACGCTTCAGTGACTTGTCTCCTAAATAATCTGCCGAAGTTATCAAGCCAACACTAAATCAGCTGAATGCCATGCTACAAATTACCAGCGAGGGATGCTCGACACACACTGTCTTGTTGTTTTTAAAGAGGGGACCAGCTCCCAAATACAAAGGTCATACTGGGTTTAAGAGGCAGTTGATTGTAAGAGGGTAAAAACAGTGGAAGCAGATAGTGTCCCTGAAATTATCCACAGCCGCAGTGCCATTACAAAGAGCAATTTATGGGCACAGGTCACCAAATGGTGACGTGGACAGAGCAGTATAAAATGCCAACTTTAAATTTATAACTGGTGAAATTCTCTTTTGATAAACATTCATGTCATGCTGAAATGGTTAATCAACA
This sequence comes from Chatrabus melanurus, assembly GCA_900302635.1. Lineage (NCBI taxonomy): Eukaryota > Metazoa > Chordata > Actinopteri > Batrachoidiformes > Batrachoididae > Chatrabus > Chatrabus melanurus. The sequence goes on from OMMV01063944.1 coordinate 11,776, forward strand.
TAAAATTGCTTTACAGTATAACTGCTTTATATTTTGCAATTAAGGTCTTTTATTTATTAACTTTTAAAAAAAATAAGATTATGCAGAGTTTTAGATTTGTTGAATTTTTTTGTGATTTTAAAATATCAATTTTCTCATACAGTGATATGCATAATCTGAATGTCTTTTGAATAATTTTATTTTTAGTCTGTGCTGTTGATCTTCTAGATATTTAGCGAACCGATGTTCTTATTTTCTACATTTTATTGATGTTTTTTGTGTTTGCTACTATATTTCAAATTTAGTCTCTTATTGCTTATTTTCAGCTAATTTATTACATTTATATTCATGAGAATTTTTCATTATCTGTCATTTCAGATGCAGTTGTAATATTAAAAGCTTTTAACATATTGTCAGGGTTAAAACCTGAAAACAGATTATCAAACCAGAGACAAAGAATTAGACTCCAACAGAAACAGACTGATAGAATTAGTTTTACTTGCCACAAGGGGGTTTAAAGAGACAGAGCGCATACACAGGCAGCTCTGTTCTCCAAAAATGCCCACTCTCATGCTGCATCATGCAGACTTTATTGCAAAAAACCACACAGAAACATGACGTCTGAGATAATGGCTGAAGAGAAACAAATACCTTCCCAGCACGCATCGGCCCATAACATATTCAGCAATGATAACACAATCACGAAAACAGAGACACACAGCTTAATACAGACAGAACAAGAATTATATAATTCTGCCAACATTTCCCTCCTGTTTATCATTGATGAATATTTATTTCTCATGT
>OMMV01063962.1:0-12485 GCA_900302635.1 Chatrabus melanurus
TGCTGCTTTTGCACCAAATCATGAATACAATCACCTGTTGACATCACCTGTTTGAAATAGCATCATTGTTTAATTTTTACCTCATTACTAGCCCTAATTTGCCCCCGTCCTAACTTTTTTCGGGAATGTGTTGCAGGCCGTAAATGCAGGAATGGATGTATATTAACAAATGAAATGAAGTTGACCACACAAAACATGAAATATCTTTGGTTCATACAGTCTGCAATGAAATAGAAGTCAAATTAAATGTCAGGATCACTGGGGTTTTTTGTTTGTTTGTTTTGTTTTTGCATTTTCCATGTCGTCCCGACTCCCAACTTTTTGTGATTTGGGGTTGTACTTTCAAGCACCACTATATAAAAGAGAGCCGCCATGCGACCCGTGCACTTATGTGCAGCCAGAGAATCATAAAATAGTTTTCATTCTCCATCTGAAAACAGAAAACAAATAACTTTTTTTTTTCTCCCCCAGATGAAGTACGTTATGATTTAAGTGAGACCCTCAGGACGAAGTACGGCATTGTGCACGAGGACTTGGCTGTGCAAGGAGAGATGAGGAGGTTTGAGGATGTCTTCTCTGATCTCTACATTACATCAACCTGTGATAATGGTCCAAATATTGAGCACGAGGTCATGCGCATAGAAAAGCTGGATACCAACCGGAATGCGGGGAAGAAGCTGTCCTGTAAAGACATCTTGAGCCCTGAAAGTATCGCGTCTTCACTCAGTAAACTCGTTTTGACCTTCGGGGTGGCAGGATCGGGGAAATCAATGGCAGTGAGAAAGTTAATCCTTGACTGGATCGAAGAGCGATCCCATCAGCACGTGTCTTTTCTTTTCCCCTTACCATTCAGAGAACTCAACGCCTTTGAGGGCTCCAAAGTTTCTTTGTTGGACATAATACAGTCAGTCTACCCAGAAACCAAAAAACTGAGAAATGAGGACTTTAGAAGCGAAGAGTGCCAAATGATGTTTATCTTTGACGGGCTGGATGAGTACAGCGGGAAGCTTGACTTTCCGAACACAGAACTGCTGGGCGACCACACCGATCCCACTTCCCTTAACGTCATAGTGGTCAACCTCCTCAGACAGAGACTGCTGTACCGTGGGATGTTCTGGGTGACGTCCCGGCCCCAAATAAAGCGCTGCGTTCCTTGGGATATGCCTTGTGATAAGCAAGAGCTGCACGGTTTCCGTGACCCTGAAAAGGAGGACTACTTTAGGAAGAGGTTTAAAGACCCGGATCAGGCCGCTCGCGTCATCGCCCTTCTCCGCGCTAACAAAACCCTCCACGTCATGTGTCATCTGCCTTTGTTTTGCTCAGTGTTGGCTGAGGAGTTTCAGCGCGTGTTGCAGGAACACGGACCACAAGCAGAGCTGCCCAGGAGCATCACCTACTTGTACACAAGGCTGCTGCTTGAGCTGGCGAGTTCACGCCGCTTCAGAGCTCCAAATCGTAGCTCGGCGGAAGAGAGAGACTTCCTCATGCAACTTGGAAAGATGGCCTTCGTCATGCTGGAACGAGGCAAGTTCAGGTTTTCTGATTCCGACTGGAAAGAGTTTGGCGTCAGCGGCGAGGAGGCGGTGGTTCAAAGCGGTCTGTGCACACAGTTTGACATTAAGCCGGCAGTACTGTTTCACGAGCGAGCATATAGCTTCGTTCACCCCACCGTGCAGGAGTACCTGGCCGCCCTGTATGTGTTCCTCGCCTTTAGAAACCAGGGCATAAATGTTCTCGAGCAGCAACTGAAAAGGAAGCTGTCAAAGATGCTAAAAGTGGTCAAAGAGATGGAATTGTACAAGAGCGCTGTGGACAGAAGCCTGCTTTATGAAGACGGAAAACTGGACATTTTTCTGCGTTTCCTGTTGGGAACAACATTAACGACCAACCAGCAGCTTCTGCAGCGGTTCTGCACCTCTCCTGCGAAGTGTCCGTGTGTCATCGGTGAGGCTACTGCCCTCATCAGGAAGAGGATCACAGAAAATAAGCATCCAGGCAGGGTTGGAAACTTGAAGTGCTGCCTGGTTGAGCTGGGTGTGGGAGCCTAAACAGCACCGTGGATCTGTTTAAAATAGCAATTATTTATCATCCTTTTTTTTTTTTTCCTGTTCCCTCAGACAACGACCAGATGTATTTGGCACCTGGTCTCTCCAGAGGATCTTTGGGAACCGCTGTGATGACTTTGTGTCAAACGGTTGCTTAGGGAGACTCCGATGAGCCGTATACTGCTTGCATTGTGAGGGAACGCCAGCTGTGACACTACGGCCATGTGGCACACTTCCGGGTGCCTCAGTCTTGAGGACCCCAGCAATTGGAAAAGGCCGAGGCTGCACCCAGGCTTCCCCTGGCTGTGCCAGACAGATGCGTACTTTTAGGAGGTGGGGATGGACCAGTGGTCTGCCTGGGTGGTTGCCAAACTAGACCCAGGGCGGTTCCTTAGTGGGGCGGATGTGGCGATGCACCCACTCTCCTATGCAGTAAGAAAGAGATTTAAAAGCCAATCAGAAACACTTCTGTCACAGACAGAAGTACAAACGTGTGAGCCAGGGTTTATTTGTGCGTATGTGTGTAGAAACTGTCACCGGGCCTCATTTAGGCAGTCGTCCTTTTTAGAGTGAATGTGCAGTGATTTATGATAATTATTCATAAGTGTAAGAAAGGCTTGTCTGATAGGACTGAGTTTTTTTTAAATTGACACTTTTGTAACACAAGAAACATGACAATGAGCTAGAGATGGAAATTGATAAGATTTGATCAGTATTGATACCATTATCGATTCTGTCTATTGCTCCAATTTTTTTTTTTAGTTTCCCTTATCGATTCCTGCTCAGTTCTCTGTATGTATGCTCTCCTGTTGCTCGATGCCGAGTTTGGCATCATGGCATTACGTCTGAAATTATGACACATGAACTTGCAACACAGACATGTCAGAGAAAAACATGCCGGTATTGATCAGAGGACTGGATCACGTCTGATGCATACGATTCAGATGGATTGAAAAATTTAGAACGGATTCTCAAGTGGAACTGGTTCTCGATTCCCATCCCTAAGCCACAGTATATTTGAAAATATTGAATATATTTTGTCTAGTTAACACTCTTTGGAGTTCTGTAACACCTTTGGAACTTTCACACCCTTCAGAGAATGTTTGTAGATTGATTGGATTCTGGGTTTCATGATGGAGTGTATTTATTATTTATTCATGGTTAAGATACTTCTTGCCGACAAACACCGGAATGACACACAGACATAGCAAAACACTTAAAATATTTTAGCAGAAATTGTTGTGTAATTCATTGTTGAAAATGACATTCATCAACAGTTGGTCAGAACATAATAAAGGTGCATTTGTCTCACATCAGATATTAACTTCTGAACATCGACTTTTCTGGAATTCCCACAACACCTCATGAGTCCAGTCTAATTTATTACAATATCCTCGAGCAATTTACACCCTTTAAATTTTAGCTGAGAGAAAAAAAAAACAATCGGTGCTCACAGTTGGAAAGAAAAGCTGATCAGAGATGTATACGGTCCGAAACAAAGAACCTAAAACAAAGAACACTACAGAAAATAGAGATGCACTGCTGCAAAGCCAAAACAATGGTGTCGGCTGAGAGCCCGGGTTTGGGGGCGCTGTTCCATGACCTCTGGGCACGAAGACAGTAATGGCTACGGCAGTCTGACATTTGACCCCCAATGATTGACCTTTGGCAAATTTGCAGAACCCCACCTGCATACGTGTGCCAGGCTTGGTGGACATCGGAGTGAAAAAAATTATTTTGACCTTTGCAAAAACAAACCCCTTAAGGACAGTTCTGGGGTCAGCCTACATGCACACAGCAGGTTTGGTGAAAACTGACCCAAGCACCTCAGTAGAACAAACATTTCTCAAATGATAGTGTGATGGTTACTTCGGCCCTTTGTTCCAGATTTTTGGCTCAGATTATCTAAATTGTGTCCTATTCGTAAAATTCATGCACTGTAACGTGAAAAATCCTGCAATATAACAAAAAACATTACATCTATAACATGTATGCACAATGCAACGATGTGCTTTTGATACAAGTGCAAATCACAATTTTAAGCTTCCCAGCATTTGCTTGAACAGTAACTTGATGCGTGTTGGCGACCGCGGTTTAGTTTGCAAACTAAAGCATGGCTCAGGAAATATCTTTTTACTGCAGCAAACGTCAGTATTTGGTTTTTCTCCCACGCCTCTCCTGCCGCGTTGGCTCCAGTGTGATGTGCTTTTGGGCCGTTCCAACTGTGTTAGATACCACGCACGTGAAGTCGGAGTTCAGGAGTTCTGATGTGACGTTCTTCAACAGCAAACTCCTCCGCAGGATTGTCCCATCCGCTAGTGTCGATCTGAAATCATCATTCACACGCCGGTTTTAGGAGTAATAAATACATAAGTTCATGTTGAAGGAAAAACACACCATCCTTTTACAGCCAGTTTTCTTTAGCCAAGACGGGACGGATACATGAACATTATCAAGTCACTGAATATGTTTTGGACTTCATTTACCTCAATTATTAAGAAATACACGTAGTACGGTAAATCTGTCTGGGGTAGGCACTTCTCAAAAACGGACTGACTGTGCAAGTAGGAGACTAGTGAGGGAAGCCACCAAGATCACCCATGACAACTCTGAACAAGATATAGGCTTCTGTGGCTGATTGGAGAAACTGTGGAGCGCAACTTTTGACTGTTGCATCATCACTCATACAGCTTCATGGACGAGTGCAACAGAGAAGGGTTTTCTTCAAAAGATGTCACTTCAGTTACAGTTTGCCAGAAGGCACATGGGAGACTTGAGCCTAGATTATAAAAAATCCTCCTCTGTTCCACTCGACCATGAAGTTGTGACTGGTGAGGCATCAAAGAAAAGTTGCACTATGCACATTTTCTCCAATCACAGCCACAGAAGCCTATAACTCCTTCAGAGTCGTCATGGGCGTCTTGGTGGCTTCCCTCACCAGTCTCTCAATTGCACGGTCACTCAGCTTTTTTGCGACTGTATAACCAGGCTGACGTGGATTGCTGCACTTCGCTTGGGTTTAGGGGCTTAAACTCACTCTTTTGACTCCACCACCTGTTCGCTGCTGTGCACGTCTTCGGGGAATGAACTGTTGATGAGCCAGTAGATCGTTGTCAGTTCATGTTCACAGTTTGGATAGGCTTCACAGTTGAGAACCAGCAGCTCTCCTGTTAACGAGCACAACACATGCAAACCTGAATATCTACTAATACCAGAAAATATGTATACGGAAATATTAAAGCTGCTTGCACGAGAAAATGCCCATTTTCCGTGCGTTTGTTAAAAATGAGTGTTACCTGGATAAGCTTTTACACGGACGCGACTGGGCCCAATGATCTCTGGAGGTTCTTCTTCAGAAACTGAATAATAAGTTTAAAATTAGCACACACACACACACAAAAAGGAATTAACTAATATGGTCACGCATAATTAAACATACCTGGAAATGCATCTGCAAGCAGGAGACACACAGACACCAAAACTACAAAGATGCAACAGATTTGTCAGCAGCGTGATCGGTCAGTGAAAATGACAGGATGGTTATTGATCGTTACCTCTGAGCACAGACGTTTGCTTCATCCTGAATCCTCGTGCAGTTGGTGTTTGCTGTTGTGTAGATTAGCATATATATAGACACATATCGCACTTCCCTACACCCACTCGGACACGCCGTGGGGAATTCCTCACTAATTTGTCCACGCCTTCTTCGTAGATTATTGACGCACACTCTATGGTTCAAATGAAGCATTGTGACCAATTCTGTTAGTCAGCAACTTCATAATTACAACTGTATATTTATATATTTTTTAAAAACTAATAAATTATATAATGACTCTTAGGCACGGGTTGCATGATGGAGGGGTTCAAATACAGGGCACTGTCCCTTCGTAGGGACCTCAAATGACAGAAGTAACAGACATCCTGACCCCGCTTTATTAACGTGCGTACAAAATAAATGGACACGGATTAGTTCCTTCATTTAAGTTGGATTATGGCCTTGATTTACCGGTTCATTTCCTCAATAGCATCTGATAACGTGCGACTGCTGTGGTGCACAGACCGTTTTATTTTCGGTCAGGGGTCGCCAACCCTGCTCCTGGAGAGCACCTGCGCCGCTCACACCTGACTCCTTAGCTCTGGGGGTCCCCAGGCTGAGCGCACCTGACTGAGTTAATTAGGCTGTAGGGAGAGTTAGAATCCATCCAGGGACGTGCTGCAGATCTTTGCCCAGATGGTTTTTGTGTCCAACACTTTTTTTGTGGAGGGATATTCCTCAGGGTTTGGGTTCGGGGAGGCCTTGCTTCATAAATAAAAAAACAAGTTGGGTGAAAAACGTATCATACGGGGAGGTGATGGTCTAGACTCTAGAGGTTAAAGCAGTGGGCTTGAGACCAGAGGATCCGTGGTTCAAACCCCTGTCAGACTGGAAAATCACTAAGGGCCCTTGGGCAAGGTCTTTAATCCCCAAGTTGCTCCCAGTGTGCAGTCGAGCACCTTGCATGGCAGCACCCTGACATCGGTGTGTGAACGTGAGGCATCATTGTAAAGCGTTTGGAGCATCTGCTTCAGATGGGAAAGCGCTACATAAATGCAGTCCATTTACCATGGAAACCATCCAGGGCAGCTGCCCTCCAGGAGCAGGGTTGGTGACCCCAGTTTTAGGTTGTGAGTGACTTTATGTCAACAATGCGAGGAATTAGAATTAGCAACACACTTACGTATTGTGCGAAAGCGTAAGTGCCAAACGTTTAGAATGTCCTTGCTGTGCTCCAAAACGGATACAGATTAACCCCCAAATACATTTGTTTTCTTTTAAATTGCAAGTTAGAGCCTAGAAAAACACAACCGCTTAATAATACTGTGGAAATAATGTGAATATCAAAGCAAAGATAACTGGATTCTGTACCTTTTTAGCAAGATAATAGAACCGTAGTCTGAAAAACTTGTTCCACTTTGTAGTTTAAAAACACCCCACAGAAAAAGAAAATACATCCTACTAATACATAAATAATCGTTTAAATTCATTTCCAGTCTCTAAGAAACGAGCAGTTTCTGTGCCTGTTGCTTTAAATGGAGAGGAGCTTGCCACGCCCCCTGTCCCTGCATTCAGAGTGGGCGCACGTCTGGTCTCTCTGACTATGTGGGTCACAGCAAGCACAGGTCCGGATGTGGACTTCTGTGACATACATTACAGAAATCTAAAGACGTTACAGGCTTAAATTTTACTTATACTGGGAAAATTTTCACATGCAGTCATAGAATTGTGGGACTTCTGAGGAAGTTTCAAATTAAAAGCCAACCATATACTTATGTGTGAAAACAACAGATTTGCAGAACATGACTCCGGGTTATTTGAAATGAACTATGACCACCCTGGAAAGCTGTTAACTGTTCTCACTGGTTTCACCTGGTAACTCGATTGGAAATAGAACTTCAGTAGTTCTAAACCCCACTTCAACAGCTACATTACAAAATGCAGTTTCAACTCTGACAGTTGCATCTTTTTAAAAAAATAAAAAGAGCCCTGCGTTTATGAGTCATTTTTCCTACGATGATAAAACCTCGAGTCATACTGTATGACCGGCGCACCTCTCATCAGCGTAATAACGTGCCAAGCAGGTCAAACAACTGCCTGATTACACTGACTGATGCGTAATAACAAAAAAAATTTTTTTTAAAGATTCCAGGGGAAGTTTCTGGTTAATATTTCGGAGGCGCAGATGTTTGGGGTTAGAAAAACCTCACTGGGACACTTTAACTGGCAAGTAACAGGAATTTAAGACCGAAAAAAAAAAAAAAATCAACTTGATTTTTGAGAACCGCTTTACTGAAACAAAAGATGCACAAACCAAATATTAAAGTGTCTGTATGAGACAAGTGGGAAATTCAGACGGACATCCAAATTCAGATTACTAATAAAATTCAAATACAGATACCGTGTGCCTAGAAATATATACAAAATGTATAGACATGTTTTACTTGAGTTCAATATTAGGCTCTCAGTCCTTTGAGCCGGTACATCGTCTTCACTGTACGGCGTTCATGTCCATTTTTGACACTTGCGGTCACTCCAGACCCAGGATGTAGTTGATGCCTTGTACAAATCCAATAACGACAGGCTGCCAGGCCACCAAGTACCGGAGCCAGTCCAAAAGCTGTCCGTACATAACGTGGGGCCTCTCCCAGCTTAGCCACAGGTTAAGGGCAATCAGCCACAGGACACAATAAAACCCAACCTGACAGTGTCCCATAACACATCACCGGGAAAAGGGGAAAAACTGCCTTCAGCTTCTGTGACGGGTAGTGCTGGCAAAGTTTTTCATGGTTGCCATGGAGTGTAAAATCCCACAAAAAACAAAGAGGACGTTTAGACCGATAAAGCCGTCATGTTTTCTCAAACGTATCTGAAATTTGCTTCCTGGTGGAAAAAACTTAATAGCCTCAATTTTATTGTCCAAACTTCCTTGACGTTTCAAGAAATTAAATGATTAAGGTGATTTTCTGGACTTTTTTTTTTTAACAGTACATATCCATAACAGAAAATACCAATTACAAGGTTTGCATTTCCAGGCTATTACTCAGGCTTTTTGTATTTCTTTAAATACTTATGGAAAGATGGTACCTGGAAAACCCCAACCTTATGCCGTGCCCTGTGGTCTCAGGACGCAGGCGTACTTTGTGTTGTTAGGGTGAAAAAGAAGTCTGCAGGCTGCAGAGGGTTTTCTTTTGTTCTTCCCTTCAGGAACAGCCTGTCTGTGGATATTCTGTTGAATCTTTTAAGACCAACCTCAAAACGGATCTGCTTTCTCTTGGTTAAAATTAGTATGTAGTCAATTTATTTTCATTGAATTTGTTGTTTTGTATGGTGTTTGTGTGTGGGCATTTTATTTATTTTTAGTTTTAAACTTTTGTGTTGGGATCTCTTGAGGGAGTGGCATTTTCTGTAGTGGAGCGGCTCCTTCTGCTGTTTGCAGATCATCACCCCCGTCGCTGAGCGTATGTATTATGAGGCTCAGACTTTTCGGGTGTCTCGACTCTTGTCTCGGTGTACGCTCTGACTGCGCTGAGTCACATCTTGGCGAGGGAGACATTTCATTTGTAGCTTCGCTCAGTGATTGATCACCGCCTCGGATTTCGGCGCGACCCGCGGCGCTGACGAGGCTGGCCGTGACAACGGTATCGGTACTCACAGATCTGGCAGCCGTGGTGAACATGGGTCAAAGCTCCATGACTCTGCAAAAAGTTGCCACCTACAAGCTGCTGGATGCAGGTGCCAGCGCCCAGAGTGCCGCTGTTATAGACGGTACTCCAGTACTGGTGGTGTAGCTAGGAACACGATCATGTTCTCCTCATGGAAGGCTGGCTCTGTAAAAGAGCCCGGTTTGTGAACGCTGACGCACTTATTGTAGCATCCCTAACGGCCTGTTCACACTCCGACGATTAGCCCGCCGTTTGCCGACGGAGAGTGAGAATTTGATTATCGTCGACCAACGCTGAGGTCCGCCAGACTCTGCAGGAGCTAAGTCGACGTCCGTCGGGCAGCGCTGATGTTCGTCGTGGTCCCGGAAATATTTTCAACATGCTTAAAATCTTCGCCGTTCGTGCTAAAACGCCGGCAAGAGTTGAGCTCTGCTACCACAGCGTCACCTCCGCTAGTAGTCCGTTACTGCTCCGCCGGCCAACGTTGGAGGCTTGAAGAATGTCAAGAAGTATGTAGATCCTGTCTCGATGAAGCACTCGTAGCAAGTGACAAAATCGCAGCATTACATCGTTTATATAGGCTACGTCATGTGACGTCTCAAACGACGAGTTGACGATCAGCTCCGCCAACTGCTGCGTGGAGTGCACGACCAATGCGCCCGCCCTCCGACGCCGAAAGTTGAATTACGTCCTATAGTAAGTCAAATGGACCGTCGCCAAACGTCGCCCTCCGCTGATCTACGTCGAGCTGCGTTGAAGACAGGAAATTCGGACCCCTGGAGCGAGCCTTCACCGGCGTTTCACAGATTTTTGAGAATCTGCCATGTCGGCCAGCATCAGTCACTTCACATCATAGTGTGAACGGGCCATTAGGCCTCAGTGCAGAGGATCCCAGCAACTGGAAAAGGCCACGGTGTCGCCCACATATCACCTGGCTGCAGCAGAGCGATGGCTACTTTTGGGAGGTGGGGACGGGCCGGTGGTCTGCCTGTGTGGTGGCCAGTCAAGACTCAGGGTGGTTCCATCGTGTGGACGCAGTGATGCCTGCTACTAGCACGTGGCCCCACACCTGACCTTGATATTATCAAAGTAAGACTCATTTCTGACAGCAAGTTTCTTTGTGGATTTTCTGACATTTAATGCGTTTGCTTGATGTATTTCAGAACAGAGCTGCAACAATTAATCGATTAGCAACTATTAAATTATTCAATGTTGATAATCCTTTTTTTTTTTTTCTGATTTTTTTCCCCTTTTTCTCCCAATTTAGTAGTCAATTGAACCCCTAGTTTTTAAACACAATATCCCAATGAGCAACCGCTCTAACAAGGACTCGCCGTCCTGCCCCTGCCCCCCGGTGGCCAGAATGACCACCCGTACCATTACTCCGGGGCACCCAGGGACATTTTATGGACGGCTCGTGCTGCCGAGTCCCTCCCTCGGAGCGGCGAGGGAGGGACAATGGGAGCGGCAATTGTTGCCGCTCCCATTGCGCCGGCCATACTCGGCTCTGGCAAGACCGGGAATCGATAATCCATTAATCTTTTTGAACCATTTGGGGGGAAAAAAAATTCCCAATTATTCTTTCTTCTTTCTGTTTGTTTTACTAGTTTATTTAGTCTTATCTGGCAATAAACTGAATATCCGATGTGGACAAAATGACATTTGAAGGCATCATCTGATCAACACTGTTCAACATTTTTCACTGTTTTCTGACATTTCATAGACCTAACAACTAATCGATAATATAGTTGATCGATTAATAGATTAAGAAAATAATCATTAGTTGAAACCCTATTTCAGAAGGAATCCAAATAATATTGACAATAAATCTTTATAAAAGACATTTGGGAGTCTCCACAGCAGGTAAACAGTATGTAGAACAAAAACAAAAAGCATAAGGTAAACCTGACAGAGTGCCAAGTTCACATATGTATTTTATCTATAAATGCCCTTTCTATATCTGTTCCTTCTTTTTTTTGAAAACTAAATGACACTGACTTTTTTTTTATTTTTATAAACTATGAATAAAGTTAACATAATGAGACTTGAAAAAGCGTTCTTAATGCCACCATTCCTGTTCCATGCTTTGAAAAAACGGTTCGCCTGTATGCTCCGTCTATATGCCGAGCTCAAAAGGATACGGATTACTAAACATCCTCTTCAGATCCACCTTCTCTTTGCAGTATGGGCACGTCTGCTTCTTTCCAACAATGCACCATCCTCTTATGCAGAACTCATGGAACCTGCACTTGGAGTTAAGGCTCAAAACAGCAATCTGTGCTGACTCAGAATTTTCTGAGATGCAAAATGTCAACATGCTGAAAAGTGAAAAAAAAAAAAAACATTTTTACGGGCGCAAACAATTATTTAGCCAAATTTCAAACGGCAAGACATGAAGCTGAAAATCCACTTCAGACAGCTTTAAAAATCACATGATCACGACACGCTACCCATAAAACACTACAGCTGAACTACATGAAATTAAAATCTGTTACTTTAGCATCACATTAGAAGAATTCGTGATGCTTTACTTTGACAAAAATGAAATACCAAAATGCAGAAACACCTGCTGATATAAGCTGTGCTCCAGCAATTATTTGTCGTTAGTCATAATTATTATTTCTTTAATTAAAAAAATTATTAAGTCATTTTAAATAGTTGACCTTTGTCTCTGTTTTTATGCCTAATGTTGAAAACTGCCCGATAGGCTCATGTATCATGAGGGAATAATTTTTTAAAACTACAAAAGTGACATAAAAGAACAGAATTGTGACATTTGTTAAAGTAACACCAGAAGATTAGACACAGCGATCTGCTGCTAACGGCGCGATAACAGTAAACCATAACGGAAGGGGAAGTAACAAGAGTCCAGGCAATCATACATCAACAAGATTCTAAAGGTCATGTTAATTCCCCTTTGGACTGACACTTGGGTACAGTTCCGACACAAAGTCACAACAACACCTTTCATAAAAACCAACCTGAACTTCTCTGTCATGCGTCAGAAAAACAGTGCCTGACCAAAAAAAAAGAAGAAAAAGGTTTTTGTCTGCATGTGACAGGAAGGATACACATGGTTGCAGGACAATCGGTACGTGTTCTCAATAATCCCCTCTTCACTGACATCGACGAGGATGGGCTGACCGCACACGGCACAGATATTATCAGACAGGTGCTTGGTGGGCATCCCGGACGCACTGTAATACTGGGGAGGGGAAAAAAAAAAAAAAAAGAAAAAAA
>OMMV01063964.1:0-13509 GCA_900302635.1 Chatrabus melanurus
AGGTTATGTTTTTGCCGGCGTTTGTCTGTTTGTTTGTCTGTTGTCTGTCTGTTTGTCCACAACATAACTCAAAAAGTTATGGACCAATTTTGATGAAATTTTCAGGATAAGTGGGAAATGGCCCAAGGACCAATCGATTAGATTTTGGTGGTGATCCGGATTATCATGTAAATCTGGGATATAAAAAAAAAAAAAAGATTTATTGATTGAGTTGGATATTAATCTCTACCAAAATGGTTTATGCTGGCATTATCATTGGGTTCTCAGAAGTCCGTCTGCTGGAAAAGAACATCTCCACATTATGGGGGACTGAACTGCCTTGGCGGAGGTTTGCGCTCTCTGAGTGCTTTCTAGTTTTGATTGTTGTTGTCCCTGTTAGACACAGACAGACAAGTATATGCTTAGTTAACAGCATCATTGGATGACTGTGTGATTCATAATAGTGAAAATGTAAAACATCTTGGTGTGATTTTTGATCCATTATTTTCTTTTGATCTGCATATTAGAGAGGCAGTTAGGACGGCCCATTTTCATTTGCATGACATTGCAATGATTAGACCTATCCTGTATCAGCAGAGGCTGAAATTTTGATTCATGCTTTCATGTCCTCCAGAATTGACTATTGCAATGTTTTATTTTCTGGATTACTGCATAAAAGAGAGTGATGTCTGCAGATGGTTCAGGATATGGCCGTTAGAGTTTTGACTAAAACCAGGAGATTTGATCACATTACACCTGTTTTGGATTCCTCTCACTGGTGTCCTGTGAGCATAAGAACAGATTTCAAGGTTTTGATGCTGATTTATAAAGTTTTAAATGGTCATGTATCAACCTATCTTACTGAACCTATTATTAAGCCTTTTGTGACATCGCGGGTCCTACGGTCAGAGGACGCAGGCTTGTTTTGTACCCCTTGGGTTAAGAAGATTTGGAACCTTTGCTTATCCCTACTTTGTGGAACAGTTTGCCTGTTGACATTAGAAGGCACACTTACTTTTATTCTGTTAAGTCTCTTCTTAAAACTATTTATTTTCTGCTGCCTATAATTAGTTTTGTGGGTTTATCTTTTTTTAACTATATCTGCTGGTTTGAATGGTTTATTTGCACTTGAAGTTTCAATTTTAAATTGTTCTTGTGGATGTTAAATTTTGTTTTATTGTTGTGCCTTGATGTTTTTATTATGTAGAGCACTGTGTAAAATTTTCCATCTGAAAAGGCTATATAAATAAATAAATAAATAAATAATTATTATTATTATTGTTGTGGAGGAAAGTTTCTCTGAAACAAAATCAGCACAAGATTTCATGATGCTGCAGTCATAAAGTAGCCTTAAAGTAAGCCATAAAGTGTAGCTTCTTTACTTTCAGAAAATGTCACTTGTGGCTCTAATTTTTAAAGTCCTTCTCTGTAATTCATACAACAACAGAGGATTTGATTGATGAGTTTAAAAAAAAATAAATTTTTTTTTGTTAGAAAATATTCTCCATGTAATGTGGAGTTGTGTCAGGAAGGGCATCCAGCGTAAAACTTGTGCCAAATCTACATGCAGATCCATGTGGGATGTGCTGTGGTGACCCCGAGTTGAAATTGGGAGAAGCCGAAAGTACATTATATTTTTTGGTAGAAAATATTCAAAAACACCCAAAGATCATAAAGGGTTTACCTGCAGTACAAGTACTAATAGAGGACTTTTGGACCTTCTCTTCAAGAGACTTCTCATAAATTTGGAAAGGTGTTGGATCATTTTAACTTTCATGAAGCCAATAAAATTCAATTCAATTTATTGATACAGCGCCAAATCGTAACATAAGTCACCACAAAGTGCTACATATAAGTAAGATCTAGACCTGACCCACCCCATGAGCAAGCACAATGGTGACAGTGGTAAGGAAAACCTCCCTCAGTGTTTTTTGATCACAGGAAGAAACTTCAAGCAGACCAGACTCAGTGGGGTGACCATCTGCTATGGTCATACTAGAAAGACAAAACAACAGTACGTGTCAAGACAGAAATGTTGGAACTAAATAACTATATATAAGTGAGTGTTCACAATAGCAGGATATCTGAATAGACAAAAAGTGAGGTGCAGATCAGTGTCCTGTAGAGATCGACTGCATTAATAAGTCAGTGATTGTGTTGATGCCAGATCAATCATTGTGGCAGATTTCCCACAGCCCATCCAACTCAGATGGACCCCCAACCTTTCTCCAAGATGCCCTGCCATCCAGCAAAGCGAGTTCCCCGGGTCCAAATGTTGCAGTATAGCCTGCACACATATCGATGCAAGACCTCAGCAACTCATGCATTAGATACCCATGAGTTCATCCTACACCAAGTGGACCTCCTAAATAGTTTCAAGTCATTCCACCACTCATTTAAAGTGCCCACTACAGTTCCAAAAAGTTCAGTCAGCATATATTGGTGTACAGCCACCATCATTCAGGTAAGAGCTATCCAGAAAGTCATTCCACGGCAGCTGAAACTTGTATATCAATCGTCCAGCAAGATTGTGCTCTGAGCAGCAACATTTTCCAGACCTCTTCAGTCGGTCCCTCAAAAAGTCAGTATATGCTGAAGTTCAGTCTCATTTAATGCATAAAACATTAGTGTAAGACTGTGGCAAAGAAAGAAGAAGACATTTTTTTCCACTTTTATGGACAATTGGGATCATGACTATACTTTTGTAAGTGACAAAACCTACAAAATGAACGCAACGCGACACCAGCTATGCCAGAAAAGCTACAAAATGCTAAATAAATAAAAACAGAATGGGGAAGAGAAAGTTCTACCTGAAGACATCGCTACTAGTAAGAAAATACTAGAAGCTGTCAATAAGTTAGTGGAGAGATTTGATATCCAAGAAAAAAAAGAATAGAACTCTCCAGGAAAATGGAGGAAAATGCTGGCCTGGTTGCCTGGATGTGTGAGGAGCTCTAGATTACAGGAAAAAGATGCTGGAAAAGGAACAGCAAGTTTGTAAACTTTAGGATGAGGTGAAGTCAATGACAGACAAGTACAAAGAAGAAGAGAGATACAAGAGGAGGTGGAATCTGCATGTGAAAGGTTTGAAAGAAAAAGAAAACGAAGCCATCAGGGCAAAGGCGATCTCTCTTCTCTCCAAAATTGCACCAGGAGTCTGGTGGAATGTGGATGACATGGTGGACGCTTCTCATCGTGTTGGAAAGAAAGAGCATAGTCGCTTCAGGCAAGTCATCATTTAGTTTGTCAAACGAGAATGCAGAAACAAAATCTGGAGGCTTTCCAATGGCTGTGATGTTTGCAAACAAGCTGGCATTTGGTTTGCAGAAGATTTAACAAAAGAAGACAAAGCGGCGCGGGAGCCACTATGGCCAAGAATTAAAGAGGCAAGAAAGCGGGGGAAGAGAATATATTTTCATGGGCTTTTTGTTTTCATTGAAAATATACAAATATTCCCATAGAAAGTTAAAATACACAGGGAACCAAATGCTGTAAATCCTTAAAGTGGTCAAATGAGGCATAAAAAGTTTTGTTTCCTGCTAACAACAATGACACATGGTACAACTTGACTAATACTAAAAACCAAACAAGGATAAAATAATTATTGATAATTTCAGACCAATCTCATTACCTAATGTCGATTACAAAATATTTACTCGTACACTGGAAAGTAGATGTAAAAGGGCTATTAATAAAAGTATCATCGATACACAATCTGGCTTTCTTTAAGATCGCTTAATAAATAATAGCATTCGTCTTATTTTAGATTTGTTGGATTATGCAAATTTGGTGAAGTACAATGATATTACATTATTTTTGGCTTTCTTTAACAGTTTTGACAAGCTTGAACACCCCTTTATTTTACAGTCACTGCAACATTTTGGTATAAAATTCATTAATATTGCTTCAATGTTGTATCAAGGAACAACAAGTGGTGGACGACAAGAACATTTGATAAGAGGGGAAGACACCAAGGTGACCCAGTAAGTCATCTTTTCGTATTATTAGCACTGTACATTAAAAATAATGAAAATATAAAACCATTAAATATTATGGGCAGCCCCTTGATAATTATACAGTTAGCAGATGATACAACGTTGTTTTTAAAGGAGCCTAACCAAAAACCTAGTGCTTTAAAAGTAATATTTAAAGAACCTTTTTTTTAATGTGAGATTTTGGCTATCCATGACAACACACAAAGTTTAATTCTAAATGTTCCAGTTAAAAATGAGGTTAAATATTTGGGAATAACTATCAGTAAAAGTCTTATTGACAGGAAATATAGTCAAGCCATTGAGCGCAAAAAAATAAATAAATAAATAAAAATCAATAAAATTGTCAATAATTGTTTGCAAAGAAATATCTCATTTTTTGGAAGAATCTTCTTAACAAAGATGGAAGGGATCTCAAGATTAATTCATTCATTCATTTTCTAAACCCGCTTATTTTAATTAAGGGTCATGGGGGGCTGGAGCCTATCCCAGCCCCCCATGACCATTAATTAAAATAAGGAGCCTATTCCAGCAGTTCAAGATGATTTTATCCTGCATATTCTTTAGTCATACCAGACAGATGTATTAAGAAAATAAACCAACTTCATTATAACTTTATTTGGAATAATAAGCAGCATCTGGTTCAAAAGCTGACATGGTAAAGTCAGTAGAATAAGAAGGTATGAATGTAATTGATTTTGAGGTAATGAATGGAGTCATTAAACTAAGGTGGTTGCAGACTTTTATAAAACATGAACAATGTACAGGGTTCAGTTTACCGTCTTATCTTTTTCAAATGGTAGGAGGAATCAGTTTTCTTTTAAAGTGTGATTTTGACCCCTTAAGGTGGCCTGTTAAGTTAACAAAGTATCATATGCAGGCATTACTGTATTGGAAAATACTCTGTAAGCATAACTTCACTCCCCATAATACTTAAATTTGGAATAATAGGTATATTTTGCATGAGAGGAAATCTGTATTTTACAAAGAATGGATGGATAAAGGAGTGTGAGCTATAATACATTTAATGGATGAAAATGGTAATATTTTAAGTCACACTGATTTTGAAATAAAATTTTAACTGGATTGCTCACATAAACAATATTCTCTGGCTGTCAAAGTTATTGGCTTTGATGAATCTGATTAAAGGAATATTACAATATTCTTCTGTAATACCAACATCCACTAATTTGTCTATTGACCATTACAACTTCATAGATGGTAAATGTAATAACAAAATTTTGAGTTCACTAATTACAAAAGAATGTTTTCCAATATTTTTCAACAGCAGACACGATCAAAATTAGGACTAGATATCTATCATTTCCTTTATTAAATGCCACAAAATATGGAGCAACTTTACAGAAAAATTTACATTTGTGTATATAAAATGTACCCATAATCAAAGTATTATTACACACAAATTCACCATCAAATTCAGCATCCTTGTTTTGCATAAATACCCCAAACTTAACAAAAGATATTCAAAAACAGGAATTACATTCTTTGTAACTAACCACTCGTGAAGACTGTCCCAAAAAGAAAATTAACAATATCACAGGTGTAAAAAAAGATCTTCCTGAGATTCAATATCCATTTTTGACAAAATGTACAAATGTACATGTACAAACATTACTATCCAAATTAAAACTTACTCTTAAAAATTCATTGCATGGATAAATATCATAAATTGCTTTGAAATGAACCTCCTTCATTTTAGTTAAGAATGATTTGAATTGTTTGTCAATCCTTAAAAAAACTTAAAAAGAATAATGCTATGGAAGGTACTTGAGATATATATTAATTAATTAAACCCCTTCAAATTTAAATATAATAAAATTTATATGTAGTTTTTTAAATTCTCTTTTTCTGTCATTCTCATATGCTGCTTGGAATTTTTTGTTAGATGTGTTTAAGAGTGATAATACCTGCTTGTTATTTGAAAGTGAAATAAAGGTTTAAAAACCTTGAATACATCCATAGATATGGGGTTGAAAGATTACACTGTTGGTGGAGAAAATAATTTGACAGCAATTTCAAAAAAGCATTGCTCTGTGAATTGAGCTAAAGCCATTTTTGCATTAAATTAGATTTTTTTGTTGATTGTTTGTTTTTTGTCTACTTGTTTGGGAGTCTTCTTTTTCATCATCATTTTCACACTCTGTGTGGGGTCAATATGCTTATTGGTTTGGCAAGGATTTTGAGTGCCAGATGCTCTCCTTGATGCCAAATTTCTTTATTTATCTGAGCTTTGGAACAGAGTTTGCCTCATTTGGCTCAACAAACCTCTATGCTTTAAAGTGACACTCCTTCATAATCATGTCAGTGCAAAATATCCTCCCAAATCAATTTTTAAGCCCCACGGCATTGTTTTTCTTTTGAAGCAGTGCAATGTGTCAAAAGAAAAAAACAATGCCATGGGGCAGAAAAGTGAGCGTAGAGGTACTTTTTATATGTGAACATTTATAAAGGAGTGTTTTGTTAATGTTGGAAAAAACACAAACACTTGGATTCCATTCATATTCCACACAGAAATACCACATTTGGATTTAAGTCACGATCCCTGTGATAACCACTGTGTTGCTTTGTCGACTATGTCTGTCAGGTCAATCTGTCCAGCTGTATTTTGTGACGTGGGATGTTATTGTTGCGGTACCCCAACTGGCCACTTGGTAACACTGGTATCAAAGCAAACAAACAAGCAACAACAACAACAACAAAACACAAGTACATTCAGACCAAAATATTAAATTGATGCAACAAAATAAGATTGAATCAGCGGGAATTCCCAAGTATACTGTGAGATGATGTAAAATAATTTAAATATTTATGCTACTATGTTTTGGAGCTGCAATAATTAATAGAATAATTGATTATTAATTAATTATTAAATTAATCCCCAACTATTTTGATAATACATTAATCACTTTCAGTCTTTTTTTTTTTTTAAAGTCCAAATTCTGTGATTTTACCTTCTTAAATGTGAATATTTTCTGATTTGTTTACGAGTTTCTTTACTCCTCTCTGAAAATAAACAGAATATTTTTAGGTTGTGGACAAAACAAGACATTTGAGGATATCACATTGTTGCTTTGGAAAATACTGACTGACATTTTTCTCCATTTTCTGACATTTTATCTCCCAAACAACTAATAGATTAATTGAGGAAATAATAACAGCTTAATGGATAATGAAAATAATCATTGGTTGCAGCCCTATTCTACTTGCCACTCATATTTATCTATTTCAGTGGGTACATTTGTTTCATCTGCATTTCAATCCCATTGCATATGCTTCAGCACAGAAACTTGAGATGCACGAGTAAAATGGAAAACATCAGCAATCTGTTTTTGCTTATTTGTTGATGGTCCCATGTGGTTTTTTTTTTAAAGTGATGGCAAAAATATGTTAGTTATAAAATGCCCATCTGGCCATTTCAATTCAAGGAAGAGCAATAAATTCAAGAATTCAGAAATGAGCAGCAGACATCGATCTAAGTTTGAAATCATGATGTTTTTGTGTGAGACAGAATTGTTCATGGTTACAGACATACTGGTTGCTCTTATGTAAAAAATACAGTAAAAGCAGATGTTTACTTTCCATCATGTTTGGATATATAAAATGTGTGATTCCAGATAAAATGGCCTTGTAGAGATGCCAGATTTGACTGGGAAAAAAATGGAGAGTTTAAACAATCCAAAACATGACCATGCGCTTCAATGATATAATCTCAAATGTTATTTAAAAAATACGAGAACATTTTTTGTTTACATAATACAAATTCAGAATGAAATGAACCACAGAATGTTTAATCATTCAGCCATATGTTTTAAATGAAACTGAAGACCTGCACTCATTCCTGACATGATGATTGGCACTATTATGTAAAGATTTAAATGTGGACATTCTTATGGACTTATTGAAGTTGATGGTATGTATTAACTTCTGGTGTGGGAAGGCCAATAATGTATTATTTTGCTAGTTTAAAGGGGTTGCATATACATATTTGTAGCAAACTAGAACTAAACTAAAACTAGTGTTCTGAGAGTGTATACCTCCACCAACACTTCACACATATATCATGTAACTATTAGAGATAAATGTCAGCAGGATTCTGCAAAAAACTACAAAACTGATTTTCTTGAAACTTGGTGAAAGGGTGGGGTATGGGCCAAGGAAGAAACCATTAGCTTTTGGAGCAGATCTGATTAAGACCCAGGATTTCTGGTTTTTTTACCCACTTTCTTTAACATTGTGAGGTAGGGAATTTTTTTCAACATTTTCATGAATTTCTCAACAGGTAATGTACATATTTTTATTAAAAAATATAATATGAATAAGAATATGTAGAGTGCTAATAAAAAAATCAGACAATAAAAATAATCAGTGCTAATATCTACATTATCTCTTGAGAAATTCATGAAAATGTTGAAAAATGCCGTATCTTGCAATGTTTAAGAAAGTGAAAAAAAAATCTTGGATCTGCCGCCTTAATTGAATCTGCTCCAAAAGTTTATGGTTTTCTTCTTTAGCCCATACGCCACCCTTTCACCAAGTTTCAAGAAATTCGGTGAAGTAGTTTTTTTGCATAATCCTGCTAACAGGCAGACAAACAACACCGAAAACATTACTTCCTTGGTGGAGGTAAAATACCCTACGTATCAAGTTAATGGATACAAGAACAACAAAAATCATTTTCTAATGCCTGAGAAAATATCTGTTTCTGTGCCTGTTGCTTTAAATGGAAAATAGCTGTTTTTTTCACTCTCCTTTTGGAAAAGGGGCAGCTCTTTGACTCTGTCAGACCTTGTGGAATTGTTGCACACAGTACAGAGGGTGTGAGTAACACAGCCAGTAGGAGTTCACATGCGGTCTCTTTTGACATATGTCACAGAATTCTAAAGTGAGACATTTCAGACCAGAATTTTGCTTATAGCAGGAGAGTTGCTTCATACACATCCAGAGAATTGTGAGATTTGAGGATGTTTAACATGAAATCCCAAATTTATTGAACTGTAGAGTAAAAGGTAGAAGAACAATTTTGTACAATATGACCCCTTTAAATCACAAAATACATGAAAACGTTTCAGCACCCTTGGGCTTTTTCAGATTTGCATTTTTTATGATGTCAAATAAAAAAAATCAGGCTTCTTCTTAAAATTTTGAAAATGATACCCTTTAAACTCACATACAAAGCTGTAGCTGAAATGTTATGTGCATTTTTTAAGAAAATCCTTCTCTGTTGCACTCCACCATGAAGTTGTGTAATTGGTGATGCAACAGACAAAAGTAGTATTATGCCCACTTTCTTCAGTCACAGCCACAGGCTGTCTCCTTCAGAGCTATCATGGGTGTCTTGATGGCTTCCCTAACTAGTCTCCTTCTTGCACGGTCACTCAGTTTTTGAGAACTGCCTACTCTACACAAATTGTCATACAGTACCATACTGTTTGTATTTTTTTAATGATTGATGTAAATGAAGTCAAATAGATTTTCAGTGACTTGGGAATGTTCATGTGTTCATCCCCCAACTGGTCCAAAACAAACTGGCTCCAAAAGTTATGATTTATTGTTAAACTAAAGGGTGCCCATGCTTTTGTGTTCCATTATCTAGCTTTGATATTTTTATCTAATTTATGTCATGTTGTTGAGACTTCACTGTGAGTTTAAAGGGCATAACTTTACAAATTTTAATATGGAGAAGCCTAAATTATTATTATTTATTTGATGTCATAAAACAATGAAAATGAGTAAAATTGCAATGGTTTTATGCCGCTGCACCTCTCTTAAGCAGAGCTTTTGCAAAACATTTCAAGCCTGACTGGTTTGAATCCGCAAGGTAGGTCAACGTGATAACTCAATTTGCTCATACAGTCCGATTACTTTTTATCAGCTTGTAGGAAGCATGATAGGCTTGATGTAGTTAGCTTCCTATGCAGCTGCAGGCTTGACTGTGGCGTTACTTAGCCCAAAATGCTGAGGCCGTCTCTGGTCACTGTGGTTTCAACTCAACCAGAGAACATTTCTGCCTCAAAGAAATGTTTGTTATTGTTGATCACTGAAGCTATAATTAAACTGCCCCTTGTAAACATATGAAAATTGATAAATTGATGCCCGTAAAGACAGCTGTTTCTGAGTTTCGCCTCTGAAGTCCATCCCTCAGTAATCGGCGCTCTGTGTGCGTGCGTGCAGGCTGGCTCTGTGCTGAAACCGTGCCTCACCATTAAAGCAGGACCAGCTGCAGTGCGAGCGCATGTAGTTTGCACCTGCAACATCACTGCTGTAATGAAAAGCACACTGGTCCCAGGGGTCAAATTCAGCAGCGTCTCTTTTGGACCGAGACAAGTTCGACGGGGGGATTTATGAGAGGGACAGACTCTTAAAAGTAAATTATCATTTTGAC
The DNA here is from genome assembly GCA_900302635.1 of Chatrabus melanurus. Classification (NCBI taxonomy): domain Eukaryota; kingdom Metazoa; phylum Chordata; class Actinopteri; order Batrachoidiformes; family Batrachoididae; genus Chatrabus; species Chatrabus melanurus. The sequence continues at coordinate 10,375 of OMMV01063964.1, forward strand.
AAGGTGGTTTGGGGCTCACCCCGCTGTGTGCCTGCAGGACCTGGCTGTCAGACACTCCCCGTTTGTCTAAAGCGATACTTCCCCTCTGCAGGACTGCGCTTGTAAAGCTTTCTGATGTCTACTTTTTCTCATGACTGGTGGTTTTTCTCTTCTTAAGATTAAATAAATGTCTCCTGTGTGCCCGGTGAATTTAAACAAGGGTCAAAAAGAAACTGTTTGCATTGTAAAATTTTAACATGAGATGGGGGCAACCACCTTCTGAGTAAAGAAAAATCAAATATCTGCAATACCAAAGTGACCTTCTGAGCTACTTGCCATTCTTTTGCAGCTTGACCATGTTGGAAAACATCAGTGCAATGCTAAAGAATTAAAGATTAAAAGTCATTACTGTTGAACTTCGTATGCTGAGTCAATGAGATGCAGAATGCTGCATTGGGAGACTTTTTTTTTGCATTAGCAAAGTTGAAAATGCAGACATCAGCAAAAACCACGAGTAGAATCTTCGAGCACCTTCAGACCTGCGAGGGACGTTACATGAATCCAACGTGTACAACATATTAAAATTCAGTGTTTGCAGGTGGCTCATGCATTTTTCTATTGGGGAGCATTGATTTTGTAAATCCAATAGATGGTGGTGCTCCATGGACTCCTCTCTCATTACCATGGTATCAGCCTCGTTTGACATTCATGGTGAGATATTGCGAGAAGATAAATCGTTTAATCTCAGTTTTTATTGAATCCTGTCAGGAGTTGGATGCTCCTCTCTGTCCTGTGGGTGTTGCTAAAGAAGCCTGATAGAATGATGAATTAGAAAATGTCCTATGAGGGAATTTAGTAAAAATACGTTCAAACACCATCCGCTTGAGTTTCTCTGAACAAATGGGTTGGAAACACTTTCATTGTCCTGACTATGCACTTTTATAAAGTTTATTAAAGTGAACTATAAGATACAAGGAAAAAAAATATATGCTATATTTACAGTTGAAGCCACATGTTTACATGCACCCTTGTTAAAAGTTTTCAAATTTAATTTTCCCCAATTACACATATTCCATTTTTAATCAGTCTGTTAAGTAAATGTTAATGTCTACTTTATTACCATATAAAGTTACTTTAAAATAATAGTTACAAGATACAGTTGATTTATTTCATGTTTTTATTCACTATGCCAGGTTTTCAGTAGGTCAAATGTTTACATACACAAAGATGGCTGCATCTTTATACAGAACGGAAAATTGTAGAATATTCCAGAAATCAAAGTAAATTGATGGAATTACTTTTAAAAGTTTCCGAATGGCTAATTATCACAGCTCAGGGATAATTGGGGAACCGTTGGCTGTATTCAAGTGCCGAGCTGTAGAACCAGTGCCTTCTTACATTTAAGAGCAGGAAAAAAAATCTAAAAGAATTAAGTCTTTTGGAGCAAAATTTTGGCTCCCCACAAGCCAGGTTCCTCCTGAGGTGCCATCTCTTACTTAAAAGATTCTTGGTACCGTGAATCATTCACTTGTAAGAGAAGATTCCATCACCATGACCTGAACGATTGTCAATCAAGGAGCAAGCCATTAATGCAAAACTGACAATATAAAAATAAAAATTACAAAAAAAAGGCTTTGACTTTGTTCTGGTGATCTACTGTAAATTTTTGTTGTGGCAAGTTTGGATTAATGGCTTTCTCTTTGGTCAACAGACTGCAGAGTATTAGATCATAGTGATGGAGTGCTCTCTTAATGGAGGACTATGTCACATTTCTATCTGATGCTTCCAACCTCTTGTGTTAGTTGTGATCCAGGGGTTCTGGTGGACCTTTAGAACAAAAGTTTGTTAATTCCTGCATGTTAATTCTTCAAAGATGTGAAGTCTGTATGATCCCAAGCTTCTTCTATTTTGGTATAATCGATTATACAGTTGCTCGTGGTGCCATAAATCTTTTAGAGATGACTACTGAGGAGGAACCTGGATTGTGGAGACCAAAAATTTTGCTCCAGATGGCTTGGCTTAACATTTTTCCCCCATGCTCTTAAATGTAAAAAGGCAATGATTCAACAGGTACGCCCTTATATACAACCAAAGGCTCCACAGTCAACTCTGAATTATGTCAGTTAGTCATTCAGAAGTTTTTAAAAGTAATTTCTGTGAAATGTATAGTGAAATAAAGTAGACATTCTACCTGACTTATCGCACATTGTTTCATAAAATTGAACATGTGCAAATGGAATAAAATGTGTTTCATATATTTTAGCCAATGTGTACGTATATTTATGGCTGCAGTTGTATTTTGCTCATATAGCTTAAAACAATTCTGACTGTGACTGTATTCGGATATAAAGGTATTTGTTGAAATGCTACTTATTTGGTTGACATCTTTTTTACAGTAGTCTTTATTGTAGTAATACTAGAAGTTGCAGTAGTAGTTGCTGTGACATTCATCACGATATGAGAAATCGCTTGAGGGCAGGACTGTAATAAATGTTCCTTAGATTTTTGTTGTTGTTGTTGTTGACAGATTATGGGTTCACAGCTGTGTTATAAGCCATGCGGGCTAATTGGGGTCCCACAGAGCTGTATATAGAGAGAGCTCTACACCAGGTGTCATGTTATCACCCACAGGCATGCGTGTTCAGCTTTAAAAAAACAAAACAAACCTTGCTATATAAAGGGTACCTGACACTTGCACGAATTTTGTGCCCGCAATGGCACGACACTTGTCGTGCCATTGCGGGCCATTTTGGTGCCATGCAGCGGATCTTATGCGCACTGTTCGCACAATGTTCACACATAGGTTACGGATAGTTAACGGCTGCGCGGCCAAAAGTGCCGACATTCACACGAAATGGCACGGCGTATGGACGCACATATTACACACTGTTAACGCAATGTCAAGTACACCGGCCGCATTGTCCCGACGAGATAGCGCAAATCATGGCAACATGACACGCTCGGCACGCGCTATAAAAAGCGGTCCGTCTCCTCCTGGATTCATACCTCGGATGCTGCGGAGGAGACAACATGCTGAATACCAGAGACACCGTCATTGCAGAAAAGAGAAGATGCCTATACCTGGCAGCTGCGGGGGTGGTCCATTATGAGTTCGGCCACCATCCTCGTACCCTCATCTGTCCAGGGCAGGGGTCG
>OMMV01063972.1:0-11670 GCA_900302635.1 Chatrabus melanurus
ACCTCAAATGCAGCACGGCGTTCCACAACGTGGTGCTAGCGGAGGCGGGCGTTAGCCAGCACGCCATTAGAACAAGTGGGACTTTTGTCAACACGCCGCTGTCCAGTGATTCTGAGCAGGCAGGGCGAAGCAGCACTCAAATGTTAGCCAGCGTGGACGATCACACCAGTAACTTAAGCTAGCAGAGGCTAGCGGAGGCTGTGGGAGGACCGGCACAGAGGGGGTGGAGCCAGAACATTTTTCAAGAATGCAGTTTTTTTTTTCTTTTTTTGCTTTATAAGAAAACTTGTTGAGAATGAAAAGATGGACCTGGAATTAGCGAGATCATTGAGCCAGTTGTCCTGAAACTTTGCAAAAAGCTCACGTGTGGCAAGAAATAGAAAATTTTATATTTTGGGGGGGTGAATCTGAAAAAGGGGGTGGAGCCAGGAAACATGTTGCAGACTGCGGCTGGCCTTTTGACCTCGTCCCTCACTGTGTTTGTCTCTTCCATGCAGAGGCCAGTTTTTCATCAGTATAAATTTGTGTCTTTACTTTTTGTTGATGGACTTGGTGGAAGAAGTTCTGCCGATATTTAAATTTGACAAGAATATGTAAAAAAATATCTAAAAGTCCAAAAAGGTTGAAACGAATCAATTGTGAGATGCAGCGTGGCAATAAAATAAAGGGGTCCTATTTCACACCTGGCCTAAAGCAGCACGCAGCACAGGTGTCGTGTCGATGTTCCAGCCAGTGCAGTTCCAGCAATTGCATCTGTGAGCACACGCGCGTGTTGGTCTGGAACGAGGTGTGAGCAGGTGTGAGCAGGTGTGAGCAGGTGTGACCAGGTGCATCACCATTATGAAGCAGCAGAAAGTTTAAAAAAAAAAACTTGGTCTAAAGTCGAGCTGAGAGTTTTTCTGCCAGTGATACAGTGCAGCATTCAGATACGGCAAACATCAGAGGGTTCACCACACATGCACACTCTGCACCACACATGCACACTACGGCAAAGCACCTTAACGCTCATTACAAAGAAATAAGTAAAAAACTAATGAAAAAATACAAAACTTTAATGGGGTCGCTCAACTCGCCGGCGAGTTTGAAGCCCTTTTTATTAATATATCAGCAACAGAACGTCACAGAATCATCATTCAAACGGTTCCTGAAACCACAAATTCTCAGCTTTCGTTTCCATCTTATCGCGAGATGCTACATCATTCACAGTCAAACCGGCAAGCCTGAGAAAACCACATGGGTCTGCGTCATCGTTGTGTCTCTGAGCCTAACTGGCTGATGTTTGTGTCCGTCTGCATTCTGAGTGTAGTTTGAGTGGGAATTTGTCGTTTCAGGAACTGTTTGAATGATGATTCTGCGACCTTCTGTTGCTGAAATATTAATAAAAACATAAAGAAAAATTGCTTCAGACGCCTTGAGCGACACCCACAGGGTTATAATCGCTGTTTTCTTCCTCCCTGGGTTCACAGATGAGCATCAAGACAGGGCTGGCCACGGGGGGGCGCTGTCTGCTTCTGGAGGGATATAGAGGAGACTGGGCAGACATAGACGGAGGAGGAAGTGGTGTTGCAGGAACAAGGGGCTGAACTGCTTCCTCTCAGGAAGCTGTGGTGGATGTTGCTCCAATAAATGATTATTTTGATGCTTTGAGCGCAGATTCGTTCCCTCGCCAGAAAACCTCACTTCTCTCACCACTGAGTCCTTTGTGAACCCTCATTTTTGTGAAATGAGGATCAAACATATTGATTATCACATAAGAAGGCGAGAGAGCAGGAATCCCTGGCAACAAAGAACCAAAAACATGAAGGGAAACAAAATCATGACCAGCATCGTGCAGTTTGCAAAGTCACCACTAGAAGGCGCTAAATTCTACACACTACATTCTACATACAAACTTTTTCAAAGTGCACAACAAAATTCTTTACGACCTCTTTCAACATTTACCCGGTTGGCATTCTTACAGTACGTGCAACAATCATAAGTGACATTATTTGAGTTACATTTCAAATGTTTGTTGTTGTTTGTTTTGCCGGAGAAGGATTGTTGAGGGTTTAGACCTGGATTGGAGTAAAACCGGAGGATTCCCGTTGGAGTAGGTCTCCTTTAGTGGTGTGTTAACTGTTAGGACTGAAGGCCATGCAGTGATGCAGATCCTGGATATTTGTTTGCAGGCGACTCTGCGATCTTCACACTCCGTTATGTCCACAGCGTGTGAGCAGGTGTTGGACATCTGTGAGCTTTGTAGCAGATTTTTGTCCGTCAAAAGTTTGATTTTATGACTTTCTGGTCATTCTGAAATGCGGACATGAAGCAAAAAGCTGCCACGGATGTGCTGTGTCTCTGAGGTGTAAATATGAGGCGAGGTAACGATGAAGGATCGCATTTAAATGTCTGCGACGGGGTGCGGTTCACGATGGCGACAGTTACGACAATAACTTTGTGTTAGTGCTGACATTTACTGCGTGGCTAATCTCAGACTGTTCACATGGTGAAATATGAAACGATAAGATGGTGTGTGACTCAAAGCGTCTCTCCTCAGGGGATGATGTACCTGGAGGAGAGGAGGCTCGTCCACAGGGACCTGGCAGCCCGCAACGTGTTGGTGAAGTCCCCCAACCACATCAAGATCACCGACTTCGGCCTGGCACGCCTCTTGGACGCAGACGAGAAGGAGTACAACGCCGACGGGGGAAAGGTTAGTGTAAGTGGATGCATGTTTTTGTTTATGTACCTCTCATTAAATGACAAATGGAATTCTGGAATAAATCAAAGGTCAGCACTGGTGAGCAGGGAAGACTGACTGGGATAATGAAGCCAAGTCGGCCTCCGAATCCCAGACTGAGTTTATGTGTTCAGTCAGATTTGTAACACCAGATGAAACTTCAACTACTGGTTGCTTTCAGTATCATTTCAAGGTGCTATAAATGCCATTTTAAACATTAATACAGCAGCCAACAACTATAGTATTTAGTGACATGAAGGCGTCCAGCACAGAGAACGAAGTAACACTCCCTCTGTGTGTGTTGTAATCTGAGCTTTTCTGTTCCTTGTTTTCCTCACTGGACTGGCCACATGTGTACTAAACATGCACGTGAGTCCCTTGCATGCACGTTTAGTGGACGTGAGTCCTGTTGCACTTCTCCACAGTTATAATGAGACAGCAGTGAACACCCAAGAAGCCACGTTCAGAGGCTAAAAGGCCTCTGACCAAGAACGTGGTCAACCAGAATCAACAAAGGTCTGGCTTTCTCCAGATGGACAGGCTCCACCTGCCATTCCTTCTCCTCAATTTGGAGGAGGGGAAGGGAGGATGGAGGGTTGGGGAGGAGTGGCAAAAGGGAAGCTGGTGTTTTGGTCTGAGATGCTGGTACTAGTGTGACATCTAGTGGCAGTAAATCGTTATAGCACCTTTAATGTGTTAACTGTTTCGTCTGTGTGCATTTGTTGGTTTGAAAACCTTAAAATCTGAGGGCGGAGCTAGAAGAGGCAGAGCCAGGACATGCACATTTTTTCATTGGGAGATAGAACGTGTCAATACGACAGATTGTCATTCAACTTGGCCAAAGGTTGGGACATATCCAATAAAGGGGTGGAGCCAGAACATTTGAACAGTTTAACCCTAACCATGGTGGAAGGGTTGTGTGTTAGTCATTGATAAAGTGGTTCAATTTTGGACACAATTGTTAAAATGTTAAGGCCACACAGAATCATATATTATGAGATCAGTGAATCACAAAGAATTAATTTACATGAATCTGTCAAACATGCAAGGCGTGGATGTTGCACTCTCTGAGTGGCCATTCTAGATTTTTGATTGATTGATTGATTGATTGATTGATTGATTGATTAGCAACCTATTTTTTGTAAAACCTGCTGAAAATATTAGGTCAAACCAGAAATATAAACCATTAAATTATGTGGTGGATCAGCAAAAATGGGTGGAGCCAAGATTTTTTTTTTATTCATTCATTTATTTATTTACATGGTAAAATGGTACATTTTATTCCTTGGCAGAGGAATGCCGTCATAGTTATTTTAAATTCATTGATATGTTTCTGTACTTGCTGATTATTGATATATTCTCCAATTCATGTTAAATATACAGTTATAAAGTGTAGAAAAAGTAAAGCAACACTGATATAAACAGAAATTGTCGCTTTTTATATGCAAATGTATAAAATTATTTATTCATGATTAAAATGGTCATCAATTCATTTTCTGCAGACCAGACGAGTCAAATTGTTCTTCATGTAGTAAAACTAGATGTTCAGATCAGAAATGAGTCGAATCTGATACTAATAAAGAAGCTAATTTAATTTATTTGTCAGATTTTTTTTTTTGATTGGTTTGACACCATTTTCTGCTCACCATAAAAATAAAAACCCTGTAAAACAAAATGTTTTTTTGTGTCCGAAGCAGCAGCTTCTGGTCGTGTGCTCGGCTTCATCGTGTCTGCTAAACTTAGACGCAGGAAAATAAAAAAATTTACGAGCACTTCATCCGAGCAAATAATGCAGCCGCGGTTCCAAACAGTTTGTTTTGTTTGGGGACTCAGACTCCATTAATCAGAAGCCTGTTCTCTTTTCCTCGCTTGAGACTTGCTATGCAAATTGTCCTGATCAACTCCCTTTATTAAATTTGCTTCTTCATTGCTGCATGTATTCAGCTGGAGGCCTGAAAGGAGGAAGCTGCAGTTTCCAGTTTCACCTTTTATCAGTGGCAAATAAATAAATAAAGTATTTTCATAAACCAGACCGCGCGAATTTGATGCAACCATCTGGGTGATTGACTCCATGTTTACTGATGCTTTGATAAATGAGAGTCGTTGTCAGCAGATCTACATGTGTGCCATAAAAATAGGCACGCCATGGGAGATAAATCAACAGAGATGAAAGTGGCGGCGCGCGCCACATTTCCAACCTGAAGCATTTCATTTCCCTTCTTCCTCTTCATTTCCGTGAAGAACAAGTCTGTGCGACAGCTTCCACGGGACGGCGGCGGACGGATTATTAATCACGTGCGTGTGCGTACATGCGGTCACATGCAAATGCCTGGATAATTGCCTTGTTCAATGGGCTCTATAGCCGCAAATGCCCCCTCTGCAGTCAATATGGAAATCATATAGCAGTTAGGATATAGCGATGGGCGCCGTTGCCCTTGTCAGGAATGTCAAAGGGCCTGTTCTTATTACGATTTCATATAATGTCTGCTGGAAAACTGGTGGACATTAAAAACGTAGAGAGGGATAAATGAGCAGCACGGCTTCATTTAGTATCTTAAACAGCACACTCACTATTGATGATCTGTGGGTGAAACTAAAGCTAATCAATCACAGTACTTGAGGAATATTGAATAAATGTTTGGTGGATTTCCCAATCGCAAACAGACGGACAGTTAAAAGGAAGAAGGGAGCTGTTGGTGAAAGTACAATAATGAAACATGTCCCCACTCCAGGTGCAAATCATTTCAACTGGAAGGGCACATTGCGTCCATTCCTCTGAAGCATGCTGGCGTTTTAAGATCACTGAATTAACGTCGTTGCATGTTTGTACCTTTGTTAAAATACAACTGTAACACATACGGATCTTTGAATTTTTACTTGTTGTCGTGGGGCAATAAGATCTCATATTATGATGCGTCATCAAAAAGGTTGCATTCTTCAGAAAGCACAAGTGAAGACCTTTGCAATGAGGTATTACTCGATATGTTCCAAGTCGTTTTCTTTTTGATCCTTGAAAGGTCGCATTCATCCGTTAGCAAGCAGCGTAACAAGTCACAGTCGATCACTCCATTATGTCCGTAAATCTATCCGTGCGTTTAAAACACTGCAGCCGTCACTGCCCACATCCTCCCATACGGCCTTTACGTTGGCACAGATGTTAAGCAAAACATCCAGTAGAGGGCACTGCAGACCCTCTTAAATGTTTCTGAAGTCAGAATAATGTTTTTACCGCGGTTCAGCCGGAGGGGGTCTGTGAGGCCCTTAAACATCTCACCACAACATTAAATAAATAAAACTCCCGTCAAAATATTCCCACATTGTTAACTGTCTTCTTCGCGTTCTTTTGATTAGGGTTGTGTTTTGCTTGAACTTTGGCTACACTGCCCCCTGGTGGTACCGCTCCATTCTTTCCGTATCCGTAAGCCTTCAGAAAACGGACACTATTGTGGACGAATGCGTGCAGAAGGCTCCGTCCATATCAGTATTTAACGCTGAGCATAAGTGAGCATTAATAGTTTTTGTGCATTAGCATGTAGCATGTTTGGAAAGTGTTATTTTTTGTTTTGACCTTTGACCTTGCTCTGGCCTGAAAGTTCTTATATATAATGAAAGATCGTTTGTTAGTATTTGAGAAAATGATTGAAGATGATTCTTATGTAAATGAAGGTGAATAAATGATCCAGTATCTACGTCCAGATCCTGACCACCGAACACCAAACGTTGTCATTTCTTCTTCTAAATAAGTTTGTTTTTGTGGCGATTGCCTTGAAATGTTTTGCTTAATCCGGCTAACCATCAGACAAACAGTGGAGGTCACATGACCTCCTGAGCAAAGGCCAAAATAAATGTGGAAATGATAATTAGGAATTCCTCCGTCCTTGCTTGTTACATTTTCTTGCCATACCTTCACCTCCTGTCCGCCTTCTTTTTATCTTTCTATCCCTCTTTTGGCAGATGCCAATCAAGTGGATGGCTCTGGAATGCATCCATTATCGGAAGTTCACCCATCAGAGCGATGTGTGGAGTTATGGTGGGTGGACAGAATCAAAGTCAAATTGAACGTTTTATTCTTCGTCTTAATAAAGTCGAATAAAACGTGAACTGAAATCTCTTTTTGTTTCTCTCCCACTCATCCATCTGCTGATCTTCTTCTCCTGGTCTGGTTTTCTCTATTATGTCTCTCTTTCTTCTCCTCGTTGTGCCTCCCTCCCACGGCGGCGCCGCCTCCTCCAGGAGTGACTATCTGGGAGCTGATGACGTTCGGGGGCAAACCGTACGACGGCATTCCCACGCGGGAGATCCCAGACATCCTGGAGAAAGGGGAGCGCCTTCCCCAGCCGCCCATATGCACCATAGACGTCTACATGGTCATGGTCAAATGTGAGGAAACAAACACGTGCACATGATCAGCATGAAAGATTAAACCCACATGGAAACAAAGAAGCACTTGAGGGAAGAAACTGCACCAAACTGGCAGCTAGCAGCATTTATACGGTCAGTGCATTAATTGATGACTAATAGCAATGGAACCACCTCATATAAAATCCCAACCTATTTGCAGAGAGACACTTGCGGAGCCTCGCCGCCGCCAGCGAATTTTTCATTTTTGCTTGATGTCATCAGGTGATGTCACTGATATCAGAGGTCTGACACATTTGTTAGCAAACTGGGAGAACAAATGTAAAAAACACTTTTCAATATCTCATCTCGTTCCTGAGATATGGACATTAATGTATTTTAGATGATGACCTCTAATTTGACCTATGACCTTGACATGACCTGTGTTGCAATAGGATAGTTCACTGAGTTTATCCACTAAGTTTGATTGAAATTGTTCTTACATTTTGGAGATATCGCCACGGACAGAAGACGATGACATCTGGTTTGACCGTGACCTTTGACATGACCTGTGTTATGAGAGGAGGGGCCCACTGTCGTCCACTTCTATGTTATAGTTACGGAAAACAGTCTAACCAGAAACCGTCTAGATTTGGGATTTCACCATGACATTTTATCACACAGCATTTCTGTGTGAGTCGGAGTCCCACATGTTTTGGGTATCGTGCATTTGAACATTTCCAAAGTCCTGGAATTCTTTATCTTTAATTTAAAAATTCTCCTGCTACAAACAAATACTGCATCTGAAACGGCTGCTGTGTCTGCTCTCCACTAGCACGGTGGGACACATCCAATGAGACGGTCTGTCTTTTGTTTGACACACCCACATGGTCTGTGTCAGAGAGGAGGAGGGATGGGCCCTGTCTGAAGGGGGAGTGGGTGTGGCCAGCGGCACAACCCTAGCCCTAACCCTTTACATTTAAAGCGACAGGCACAGATACAGGTGGATTCATGGAGATTTGAAAACATTTATTCTTAGGATGAATCACCTCAGTGTCTATGGGTTAGTTCTGGCTACAAACTTTAACAAGCAGGAGTGGCCTTGGTGGCCACCAGACCTACGTCTATGTGTAACTTCAAAACCACATACATGTTGAGATAGACAGAGAAAAAAGGAAGAAGTCTGCTACATGGATGCATGTAACTGCTATTAAACTATCATACAATATTGCTTTAGTTCCATGATTTCGTACATTTCTGTCTGGAAACTCTCTCTCTCTTTCTCACGGAACCCATTCGCTGTGTACTTCGCTCGACTGTCTCTCTTACTCTTTTCTTTCATGGCTAAATTCATACTAAATCCTTTTGTGTTTGTGCAGGTATGGCCAAGTTATTTGATTTTTAGAACATAACTGCTGTGAAACCATCTGAAAAGTCAGTCCTATATAGGACCTGAGGCCCGTTGGTGCCGCTTCTTATCCCCAGATTCCATCGCGTGAGTTTAGGGAGAGTTTATGACTCTCCCTACACGGGACGCCAGTCCAACACAGGTTGCTGCCACAGCCAAGGCCGGCACCCATTTACAGCTGGGTGGACTGGGACAATGCAGATAAAGTGGCTTGTCCAAGACATAGACAGGTAGCGTGACCGGGAATTGAACCCAGGTCTACATATTGGTAGCCCAACTCAGCTGCCAGCTCTATCTGAAAGTAATGGTTCAATTCTGTGAATTAGTAGATTTCTGTGCAGAAACGGTCTGTCTGTCTCACTGACAACCACACCTGCTCCTAATCCATCATCAAACCCAGCATCCTCTAACCATCCAGCAGGTGGCAGACACATTCATGGCATATTACATCGGTAAAATAAAGCTGCTTTTTCAATTGGTGCATCAAAGTTCACCAAATTTGAGAGGGTTTGGCCTCATGATATGCCCTTTGAAATTTGTGAGTTAGAAGATGAATGCATTTATTGTTTTTGAGTTACCATGTTAACAGTCTGGAGGTGGTGGATTCTCTCTCTCTCTCTCTCTCTATCTATCTATCTCTCTCTCTCTCTCTCTCTCTCTATCTATCTCTCTCTCTCTCTCTCTCTCGCTCGCTCGCTCGCTCTCTCTCTCTCTCTCGCTCGCTCTCTCTTGACATTGCTGCAACTGGGCTTGAATTGTCATGGATGAGTTTTACTTTTGTGAAATTATTCATCCAGTAGGACCTGATTCAGCCTCCAGGGTTCTGGATTCAGAGCTACTAGAGCAGCTGATATGTAACATGAGGAGGCGAAAAAGTGAGCTGGACCAAATTGGAACAACCATCTTGCCGTTAAACTGAGATGCCATGCCGGTTTATGGTCTGCAGCACCCTCGTTCATGTCAGCTTCCATCTGGACCTCCGTGCCTCTCTAGTAGCCGATTTATCCAGCCAGCCTGAAAGTTTCGTCCAAAAGCCTGTCCGTCCCTTCTCCCCGGCTGAGCTCAGAACCACGAGGCTGATGCACATGGCTGCGAACTTATCCGTCCTCACACATTTCCAGAAAACAGTCCGGTCGTACACGCCAGTTCACGCTGTGCGCCATGCCAGCTAGCGGCTGCCTGGCTGTGCACCGTCCTGCGCCAATCTGGTCATTGCCCCGCCCTCTCCAAACTCAGCTATTGTGAAGCAACTTTAGCCATCGTCTGTCGTCTCCTGTAATCTCATAAAAAAGTGCCTCTTCACATCTCTTCAATAAATTCTTATCGGTTGAATTTTTGCCGCCTGTTGTTTGTATAATAATCATTTTTTTTATATTTAACATCACACCCTGAGTGTTGTTCGCTAAGTATTAAAGTGGCAAATGCGTTAAGAGGAAATAATATGACTCCAACACAATAATGTAAATCCAATTGAAATGTCTTAATATGTATCAAATCAAAAAACTGCTGCCGATTGTTTTTGACGGCACAGAAGCAAACATAAAAGTCCTGCAGGCAGAACAAATCCAGCTGATTTGTTTCCCCTCGCATGAGGCAAGTAAAGTTTATGTGCTGCGTAAAATATTTATGAACAGCGCGGTTTTAAAGTTACACTGAGACACGAGAGCACCTCGGAGGCTGGCTGTACGCGGTGAAAGTCACACACAGCGAGGTGCAGCTTACAGGTTTCCCTGTAACATCTCAGCCACACGAAGCAGTTAAAAAACAATCCAAGTCTCATGCAGAAGGTTTCAGTTCACGAGCTCGAGTCGTCATTTTTTATCTGTTGTATTGTTTTCTCAGTAGATCGCATCAAATCAGGAACTCAATTTGCAACTTTGTATCTTATTTTGTATCAGATTATATCATTTTCTCACTCGATAATATTAATATAAATTCCGACGTGTTGTTGATCCAGTGAGCCTTCGGTGAGTGGAAGCCACCTTCGATTCAAGGTAAATAAATAGTGTGTTAACAACATCTGTGTGAAACTGTAGCTTGATAAATGATTGTGTTTTAGAAACGGTTCTGATGGTTACTTTGGAGAGGTGGGGATGGATCGGTTGTCTACCTCGGGTGGTTGCCATCCAGAACCCACGGTGGTTTTATAAGCAGTGCAGACCTGACCTGAGCAGATGCTGATGTCGTAGGGTTTCCAGCGCACACGTCTGTGATGTGGGTTTTACGTTACTTGTGTCATTTGGTGTTTAGTTTTCCACACTATAATTCTGATCATCACAGAATCTCCACAGGTGTGAAATCTACCGGCTAACCAACATTTGCAGATGCACCTGAAGCACTCACAGAATGGCTGATGGTCAGAGCGTGACGGCGCCGATGCACTGAGTCAAATGAGCAGGAAGGGTCACGCCGACCCATCAACAGGCCGGCGGAAATGCTTCAATTGGTCACATTAATTCTAATTACATGTTGACTGAAAGCCGTTGTTTGTGATTTGCTGCGCTGTCACACGGCGTGCTCGGCCAGCTCAGCGCCACCCCAATAAAGATCAAATAGACTTTGATTGCCGGGGTAATTGCACCTCATTTTGGTCGTCGTGTCTGCGTGGGGCGCTAGAAGCGGAAATTAGATGAACCGAGCAAAGACAGCCAGGCAAAAATGGCGACAGTGAGGGTCACGGTGGATTTCAGAATTTGTTTGGAAGGAAAAGTGATATTAACTGTCAGCCTTTATTTCAATAAATAACCAACCTCCATACGGATTGAACCCTTAACCGTTTCCATTACCATTATTAGAGATTTACTACCGCTAGAATCAGTGGTGGGCACAGCTAATCGAAATTTTAGCTAACTGAAAAGTTAGCTGTGATAACGCTAAACCAATAAACCGCTAAAACATTTAGCTGAAGCTACCAGTAACCGCTAATCCACTAACTGAAAAGTTAGCTGTGATAACGCTAAACCAATAAACCGCTAAAACATTTAGCTGAAGCTACCAGTAACCGCTAATCCGCTAACTGAAAAGTTAGCTGTGATAACGCTAAACCAATAAACCGCTAAAACGTTTAGCTGAAGCTACCAGTAACCGCTAATCCGCTAACTGAAAAGTTAGCTGTGATAACGTTAAACCAATAAACCGCTAAAACGTTTAGCTGAAGCTACCAGTAACCGCTAATCCGCTAACTGAAAAGTTAGCTGTGATAACG
>OMMV01063988.1:0-12842 GCA_900302635.1 Chatrabus melanurus
CAGTGTAGTTACAATAAACAATCTAGAAGCAGTGTGTAAAGCCCTGTAGGTGGGATGTCCCAAGGTGGAAGAATCATGAATCAACCTTTTTTCACAGAAACAAAACAATCCTTTTTTTAGTACTTAGTCAATATGCAATAACGTTCATATGAGCTAAACATCAAGTGACTATCATAAGTAATTCCTGAGATATTCAAAAAGAATGTTTCCCGAGCAAACATTGTTTACCCTACCAACCAAATCAACATTACCTGGAAGACCTTCCAAAGGCCTTTCATATGAGCCAAACATCAAGTCTCTATCATAAGTAGTTCCTGAGATATTCAAGAAAGAATGATTCCCTAGCAACCATGGTTACCATAGCAATCAAATTAACATTTGATGAAAGCCCTTCCAAAGAACTTTCATATGAACTTAACACCAAGTCTATATTAAGTGGTTGCTGAAATATAAAAGAAAGGTCACTTGGCGGGACATCATAACAGACAGACAGACAGACACGGGGTCGGGCTCCCGGTGGAGCCCAACTAGGTGCTCTGTCCATTATATGGCTGTATAACAGGCTGCTACCCAGTTAATTTTTTTACAAAATAATAAAGCCTTGCAGTCGTAACTGTAGATATTTTTGAATGATGGTTACCTTGACAACACAATAGTTGTGGCATGTACAGCAAAAAGTCACTACATCATCAAGCTTCTAATATAAATGGGATCAAATTTCCACCCTCTGTCCTCAGGGTGACCCTCCGTGATTCAGGTTTGGCTGCTGCTTTGATTAGTTTCACAGGAAAATGTAATTGCACGTACTATTTGCACTGTACTTTAACTGACCGCTTCTTCTAATCGTCATTCTTGAGGAAGACTCCGATTAAACACATCTCCAGACACCTTTGTCTGCAGACAGCATTCTCATTATCCGTCCGTTTAGCAGGTTTGTCTGCAGTTTCAAACTGTTGCGGTTTGTGTCCTGAAACCCTGATGCCATGGAGAATTTCTCTTTGATTCGTCTCTCTCTCTCTCTCTCTCTCTCTCTCTCTCTCTGTGGAGTACGGTATTTATTTCCAGTGATGCTGACAGTTGGCCACAGAGACATTTCTCTGTGGATTAATGACACTCTGATTAGGTCTGTATGTGTTCTGCAGGTCTCCCAACATCATAAGCCTCACACTGTCACAGTCATCGGCTCATGTTGAGTTTTGACAGGTTTATAAACACCGCAAATGAGAGTGCAGGAAGTGCGCACGTCTCGGAATTATTTTAGGATGTTTGACATTTCTATATAATCAATTTTTTTCCTAGTATTTAAAGTGAAAAACCTTCCTTATCACATGTTAAAATTAGATTTAAAGGTGCCACATTGGAGTTGAAATGAACCAATCAAGATGTTCTTGTAGTGTAGACTTTCAGCTTTAATTCAAGGGGTTTAAGAAAAATATCACATTAACCATTTAGGAATTACAGCCATAGTGACTCCGCTATGTGTGAAAATGGCTGTAATTCCTAATTAATTAATGTGAACAGTGGCAGTGTTTACCACCAGAATGTGTATAAATGTCCCTTTCTGCAATAGTTAAAAAAAAAAAAACCCAAAACAACAAAAAAGAGAAAAAGTCCAGGGGTGGTTGTATAATTTTTTTAATGGGGGGCATAAGTAAGTAAGTGGCTGACAATATGTGGAACCGAAAACAATGAGGTAGTTAATAGTTTGATTTATTTCAAAAATTTTAAAATAAGACCTCCACTATAGTGTTTTAAAAAAAAATGCAAATCATTACTTTTGAAGTCGGTTTTCTTTATACAAGTTATGGAATGGATAAATGAACATTTCCAAGTCATTGAATATATCACGGACTTCAATTTCATCAATCATTAAAGGAGAATACTATTATTTTTCAGCTGTGGCTGTATTTTTAGATGCTGTGGGGTTCATCATTTGAGTCAGGACAAAAGCGATTTTACTTAGTGTAGCATTGATTTAGAATGCAAACACCATCGTGCTAACTGGCTACATAATAGAATTGTACGGTTCAAGCTAAAAACACTCAGTAATCCGCTTCTTGGCGATTAACAGGCGAAAACGTCATTAGAAGTATCTGGTAGCACGGAGAGGATCCCTACTGGGGTAAACCTGCACATGTTTACCTCCCTAAATGTAAATAAACGTTGTAAAATGACCGCTTATACAGTTAGCCGCTTACCTTAGCCTTGCTGTTGTCTGGCGGTGCTGGTCTGGTGCTGCTAGTCACTTAGTCATTCCAAGTCGATTTCCGATGAGGGGCTCATTCTGTCTTTTTTTTAAATTATTTTTTTTATACTTTTAAAGCACTTCATGGTTTTGGCACCCAGCTACCGTGCTGAGCTCCTCGTACCTTATGTGCCAAGCCGTAATTTAAGATCCTCCGATGCAGCTCTACTGGTTGTTCCCAAGTCTAGGCTGGTGACCAAGGGTGACCGGGCTTTCGCTGTCAGTCCCCTAAACTCTTGAACAGCCTGTCCAATGACCTTCAATATCTTTAAAAACTCACTTTTATAAATGCTTAAGACAGCAGCTTGCTCCAGGTCTTAGAGTCAGTTTGGTGCATTTCCTACTTTCTACGCTTTTATTGCTATGGTGCTCACTTGTTTTTGTTTTCTTACTATTGTCCTTTGTTTCTCGGTTATTAGTCGTGTGTATTTGCTATTTTTAATGCATTATCTGCCTCGTCTTTTCACTTTACAAACACTTTGTAACAGTGTTGAGAAAAGTGCTATACAAATAAGGTTTATTATTATTATTATTATTAGTAGTAGTAGTAGTAGTAGTAGTAGTAGTATTCTGTAAGACCATCAAAATCAGTAAATCAGTACACCAATTAAAATAGTTTTTGTCCCAACTAAAAAGATGAACCCCAAAGTATCTAAAAATAGAGCCAGGTTGAAAAATACTGGAGTTTTCCTTTAAGAAATACAAACATTATGGTACCTCGATGATAAATCTGTCTGGAGTAGGCAGTTCTTAACAACTGAGTGACTGTGCATGAAGGTGACTAGTGAGGGAAGCCACCAAGATACCCACGAAAACTCAAGTTATATGTTGTGGCTCTGATTGGAGAAACTGTGCATAGTGCAACTTTTGTCTTTTGCATCATCAGTTACATATCTTTATGGTGGAATGGCACAGAGAACGATTTTCTGAACAAACAAACAAACATGACATTCCAGCTAGTTTGTCAAAAGGCCCATGGGAGACGCGAGCCTAGATTTAATCAGTTTTCTTGGATGAAAATCTTGAATTTCAGACAGAATTGTTTATTGGATTATAAAGCTGTTTGATGTGAAACCTGAACCATATTTAACTGTCAAAGGTAGATAACGCAGCTTTTATCATACAGCGCACCAAGTAAATAGATCAAATCTAGGCTCAAGTCTCTCTTGTGTCTCCCCGCAAAGTGTAGCTGAAATTTCACATTCTCTTTTTCAGAAAGTCAATTCTACCATAAAGCCGTGGCTGGTGATGCAACAGAAAAAAAGCTCCACCGTTCCCAGTCTAATGAGTTTGTCTGTCTATATGTGGCCCTGCGATGGACAGGCGGCCTGTCCAGGGTATACCCTGCCTCTCGCAACTGTTACACTGTTACATGTTGTAATTTTCACACTATGACAGCAGATTGAACCACTTTTTGTCGTGGTTGATCAATGTGTCCTAGTAAATGCAGGAAGTTTACAGAAGTAGAGATGAGGCAATTTGGGGGACAGTAGGTACACCAAAAAAGCCCTAATTTCTGATTAATGGAAGTACAACAACAACAACAGTAATAATAACAATAGCTAATAACAACAACAACAACAATAATAATAATAATGATAGGGTTGCAAAATTCTGGGAATTTTCAAAGTTGGAAACTTTCCATGGGAATTAACAGGAATAAACTGTAAATTTGCAAAATTGCAGGTGAGTCTATAACAGGGAACTTAAAAGTTGGGAAAAAAAACCATCTTGCATCATCTTGGTTAAAACAAATAGATTTAATGCAAATTCAGGTGAATTTGTACCCTGCACTGTGCATTCCTCAATCACATGATCACAGGGAATATGTTTATTTTATTCGACATTCACATTTTTTTGTTGTTCAATGAAATAATCGATTAAAGTTCTACTCACAAATAAATCGATCAGAAATGCCATTTTTAAAATTTGTATTAGAAATGTTTGCATGCACATCTGCTTATGACAAAACAAATGGTTTATATGTATGTTTGTATATCATACAGTTTGTATAAATTACCCCGAATTTCCAGTTAATTCCTGTGAATTCCCATGGAATAGTGCAAATTGTTCAAAAAATGGTCAAATGTTCCAAAATTCCCGAGCTTAACTTCCCATGGAAAGTTTCTGGAAAGTTTACAGAAAATTTCTACCCCTTTGGAACCCTAAATAATAATAAGAAGAAGAATGATGATGATGCAGCATTGACTTTGTGCTACCATGAAAAGTTTGGACAGGATGTGACCACTAGAGGGCAGTATGGCACTGTAATACATTTAGTGAAGGCTTCTTGCTCAGTCTTATTGTGATATTTATTTTAAAAAGTGCCTATTCCAGTATATAGTTTTGCTTGTTGTGTGTCTTTGAGCTTTTATTGTTCACTTTGATTGTGTTTGATCAGTCAGTTATCACAACATGCATTAGTTACACCACTGGTGGAGTTTGGCTCCACTTAATCCATGTTGGATTTTTCCAGTTTGTGTTTCCAGAGATCAATTCAGAGCTGACACCCGTTTGTATGAAGCTATATTTTATTTGCTCTTTGCTTTTGTCCCGTGTCAGTAACAGCCGGCTAGTTTAACTTTTTCTTGGACCTTGCTGTTCTATTTTCACACACTTAATCCCAATTAGCTCAGACAATTTCAGATTAATTTGCAATTTTACTCATCTCTGCATTCGTAAAAACCACACAGCCCCCGTCACCCCCATTCTGCTGACTACAGCTTCATAATGACAACATGAAAGTTTAATTTCTGTAACTCAGTTAAGACAGAGTAATAACTTTAAAAAATAACAATAAAGCGATAGTCTCCTGCATTGAATATGTATTAACTGCCGCCAAAAACATAAATGGATTACTTGTCAGAATGTAACCTGAGAGTATTGGCTTTTGCCCTGTTAAATAATTGCTGTTTCTGCGGAGATCGCGCTTCGATGAGAATACAAATAACCGTGGCGTGCAGTTATTCAGAGAGCAGAAGTGCAAAAATGGATACTCCAAGAAGCTAAGCTGAAAGGTACTTGGACTGAGACGTCTTAATTACAGCGGCTTTGTTGGCCAACAGCAGCGAGAATGTGCCAAGTATTGATCCCTGCTCTCATTAGGCCGCCGGCTCATTGTAATGCAGTTATCGCTCCAACATTCTCACCGGAGTCTATGGAAATGACCATTGATTTTTTTTTTCTCTCTCTCCCTTTCTTTTCATTTTTACACCCGTGGTGAAACGGCATGTCTCAATCATCTCTGCACTCTTGAGTTTCCCTAATCGCGGCCTTCTCTCGCTCATTAGCGGCGTAATCGTTTTCTCGTCCCGATCAGTCTGGAGGTCAAGGCCCTGCCGGAGGTCGGGCTGAGGTGATTCCGGTGACACGTGTGCTGCAGCTTTGAAGTTTCCTTTCATGCGGGATTTCAGCACATAAAAGCTGTTGTTGGGTAGCGATGTGAACAAGACAGTCTTGACCCCACGCTCTGAAAAACAACGACACATTTCCACTTCAACAGCTTGCAGTGTGCAAAATGAAATTACTTTTGGAGCCACATCAGAAAACTCCAGACCTGTGAAATGAATAATGCAACACAGATAGATCTTTCTTTTAATACCAGCAGTTTTTTTTAATTTATTTTTTTTAAATATGTGACAGGTTGCTAATTCTGCTGTCACTGCATTTCTGGGTGTAATCTTCTTTTTTTTGTTGCTTTTAATCATTGTGTACGGCAGCCATCCTTTACCAGCGGCAGGAACCACAGGAGGTAAATATTGTGCTACGTACCTAACAAATGTCTCAGACAACAAATTCATCAATAGTCGCATTTTGATTACCCTCCAAATGACCCAAATTGAAGTAATGAGTTGGAAATACGCTTAATGGAAACACGTGTATTTCGAAAAAAATTCTCAGATATCGCAAAAACATTTTTACGCTTGCATGAAGTGGTTTTTGAGGCGATTTGAAAAAGTCTTATTTCAAAAAAAGTGAAATGGAAACACTTTTTTTTTCACTATTACAGGTCACATGGCGTGCAGAAAGTGTCACATGACATTCTAAAATACACAACACGGTACGCATGGACGAAGTAAGAGATGGAGAGCTTGTTAAACATTATAAAAGATGATCTTACGGAAATATTGGATTAAAAAACAATGAAATGCCAATATTTAGTGGGACTTACAAGTCTATCGGCACAACTACTGGACTATTACAGTTCTCGCGAGAGCCTCGCTTGAATGACAGTTCTCGCAAGAAGACAAAACCCAGTAGGGGCATTCAGTAACTCAATGGAAACGCTGTCATTTTGCAACTATTTTTTATCAACATTCTGAAAATATCACTAAAGTTTTGTGCAAATCTGTAATGGAAAAATGTTTGATGAGCAAGTTAACATGTAAAGAGAAATAAAGTTGGAAACAGTTAGCTAGCTCCAGTTAGGTTAAATCACGCGTGGAGCCTAACCTAGCGTGTTAACTGCGGCCTTAGCTATAGATTATAAAGTAAAATATAGCCTATATCAATAGATATTTTTATAACATCCGAAAGATACATATTATGTCACACAGCCTAACATGGAACATTGTTTAACGATATTTCTTTTGGTTCTAACCGGTGCAGGAATAACAATTTTAATGTGAAATCGCAAACCAGAAATGTTAAAATACAAATTCTGCTTGGAACAAATAGACTGGGAAAAAAATTCTGGTTTGAAGTCGTGGTTTTTAACCATTTCGATTTATGGTATAATCACATGCGATTGTGAGGCTGCCTTCACACTGTGAAACTTTCAAGCAACTAGTTGCAAGTTACAAATTTCATGAAACATAATTTCCATGCAACTTGACAGTTTTACACGAAGCGATTAAGAAATAATCAAAGTCTCATGCAACACGCTTTAGTTTAATGGACTGCATTTCCATAGCACTTTTCCATCTGAAGCAGAGGCTCAAAGCGCTTTACAATGATGCCTCACATTCACCCATTCAAGCGCACACACACACACACACACCGATGTCTGCATGCTGCCATGTAAGGCACTCAGCAGCACACAGGGGGCAACTGGGGGATTAAGGATAAATTTTTTTTTATCTGTTGCATTATTTTCTCACTAAATTATATCAAATAGAAAGTGTCATTGTAAATATATTTGCAACTTTATGTCTTATTTTATGTCGTATCGTTTTCTCATTGGATAATATCAAGATCGATTCAGTTGTTGTATGACTTTTTTTTCTAAAAATGTTAAACGTGTGTGGGTGAAGGACTGGCTACTCAAAAGAGGTCCCAGTGATAATAATAATGATAATTTTGTTGAGCCGTTGGCCCGTTGAAATGCTACTGCATCAACTGTAGTTTGACATCATCATGTGACACAGTATCAGTGTTTTGATTGGCTGTTGCATGAAACTACCTTCAGAAGGTTGAGAGTTTTGCAATGGTTGCGGATGAGTTTCAGACAGGTTTCCAGCGCGTTGCAGAGAACTTTGCGCCACAGAACTCAACAGCAACTTAGTTTCACTGAAGTTTCAAGTAACTAAAGTTGCGTGAAAGTTTCACCGTATAAATCCAGCCGATGAGTTGTAAAAAAAATTTTCATTGTTTCTCAGTGGTTCATGATTCAAAGTAGGAACCTTTCTTATTTTAATCTTTGAAAATATTAAACATAATTTAGAGAGCCCAAAAATCGCAGAATGTTTCAGCATGCCATATATTTTCCACAATATACACAGGCCTGTTCAGCAAAGGCACACGACTTCTTCCTTTTGACCCTGGAACAATATTTCGAAACAGGTTTATTGCAAAGGTTTCAGAATGTCTCACAGCACTATTTTGAATTTACCATCGCTACAGCCGCCCGAAGCTGGACGAATGCCCGGGACAGGTCCAGGCTTCTCCCCAGCTTGTAAGGAAAAGGTCAAAAGATGGTATGAAGTCAACAGCAGAGGGAAAAGGTTTGTTGAAGAGGGAAAGAGGAATTCTTCTGGGTGAGACTTGTTGAAAAGAATTCTATCTATGTTCTGCCGTGCCTGCCACTCTTTTTCGTTGGCTGCAGACAAATGTCTTTACCAATCAACTGGGGATTTAATTATTTTAATTAAAGACATATGTGGATGCTGTGCTGTTGGCAATTGTTCAACTTGGCTTTAAGCTGCCACTGTCTGTCTTTTTTTCTTTTTTGAATAGGACAAGTAAAAATGTCACATTTGCCAATAGTACAAGTTGGCCAAAATGCTTAAGATGTAGTCACACCTAGACGTTTGGGCCAACGTAGACGAACCTATTTGCAAATGTCAGTGTCCACTTGCCTTTACTAGCCGCTGCTGGGCTCCACCGTCCTCCGCCATCCTCCGGCGATGACGGTCGACCGCATCCAAAAATTGTCAACATGTTTAAAATTCCTCGATGTTTGCCGACGTACCTCTGGCTATGTTGGAGACCGTTAGAGAAAGTTAATCTCCGCTACGACCAAGTTAGCCTACGTTACCATCTCTTAGCATCCGCTAGCCAAAGTTACTGGTGCGATCGTCTACGCTGGCTAACGTCGGAGTGCTGCTTCGTCCTGCCTGTTCAGAATCACTGGACAGTGGGGTGTCGACCCCCCCACCTCCCGCACGCTGCCACGTTGGCACAAGTCCTGCTTGTTCTAATGGAGTGCTGGTTAACACCCGCCTCCGCTAGCACCATGTTGTGGGATGGCGTGCTGTGTTTGAGGTTCGCTACCAAACTCTGGTAATGTGAGTTTTTCTGACATTTGGCCAATTTTCTCGACTTTGTCCTGCCGTCACCAAACGCTAGTGTGGCTGCGCCTTTAAGGTTGAAGCCTGATGTGTCTTGTCTCAAGCCCTCAAATCTTAAATTTGCCATGATATACAGAATTTATTGATTTATTCATTTTAAAGCAGCAGAAGTGACTTACATAGACACCAAGGTGGTCACAAGAGTGTATGTTTCCAACGGCGGCGCTAAGTCTAGGTGCTCACAACACAGTGATCTGCTAGCAGTCGCTTGCAAGAGAGAAATTTCCCACTTCTATGAACACGATAAAATCTGTGGCCCTGGCACTCTGCCGGAAACTGGGTTAGGAGAGAGTTAAGAGCGGGTGATAAGTATCTTGGGGTGTTTTTCATGGGTGAAGGTAAAATGGAGCGTGAGATTGACAGGCGGATTTGGGCGGCATTGGCAGTAATGAGGACGTTGCTCCAAGCTGTTGTGAATGAGAGGGAACTAAGCTGCAAGGTGAAGCTCTTAATTTACCAGTCGATTTATGTTCCAACCCTCACCTACGGTCATGAACTTTGGGTAGTGGCCATGTGATTGTGGATATCAGCGGCTGAAATGAGTTTCCTCTGTAGGGCGGCTGGACTTAGCCTTAGAATCACAGTGAGGAGCTCAAGAGAAAACTCAAGAGTTGGAAGGAGTCACTGAGGATTGTGGGACTTGGACGATATTTATACCCCAGCCCTATTTTGCTGTATAAAGTAGGTAAAATTATTGTGCAAAATACGACCCCTTTACAGGAAATATCAGTATTCCTAGCTAAGAGAAACACGCAATCACTACATGACATTTGCACACACACAGTCGAGCCAACTGAACCAACATCACCACTACTCAAATGCTTGTGTCGCTGTCACACGGCTGTGACAACTCGCTGGTCGCTCTGCTTTCCCAGGAATGATTGACACCTCTGGGAGTGTAATTGCATGAGTCACCAAGACCTTTCCGCCCCTCCGAGCGAACGGTTGGGTCTGCAAAATGCTGAGGTCATGACAGCCCATCTTGTGGCGCATCACAAGCAGTCAACAAGGCCCAACAAGACAAATGGTGCCATGACAATAAATATTTAGCGCTGGTTTGAGATAGAGGTTCGGCTAAAATCATAAACGCAACTGCTGTGTGCCTCCAGAGGCCTCAGCACCCGTCAGACCAGGCTGGACTTGCTGCACGCATGATATCTGATGCTGTCAGGGCGGCTGTAGATTGTACCACCCCAGTATCTTGCAATTCTATTAATTAGCTTTGTGTTGCATGTAAAAGCAAATGAGTCTTTTTTTTTTAAAAGAAATTACTTTTTCAGTGGCATATTGTTGAACTGCAAGAGCCGAGAGCCTCAGGTTAGGTTGGCTCACCCTCTGCCAGATGAATGAGTCTGTGATTTGTTGATGAAGGTTCTGAGTCATCTAGTTATGAGATAGTTTATCTAGTAGTTTACTCAACAGTGGCTGAACTTGTAGTTGGTCTTCAACATGTTTCACCACTCATCCATTTCAGGGCACTGTTCAGAAATTTAGAGTATGATGGTGCAGTACCTCTGGGGAGGGTGCAAAGCAGTGACGTGCGGAGCATCCCCACAAAAAACATTTCAAGTACGTATCAATTCTGCAACTAAATAAAACACATTGCAACAACCTGCTGAAAGTTATCAACACCAGACCATAAGCCCGTGCTAACGCACAGCCTCTTGACCAAGTTTGATAGTTTGAGCACACATGATACATCCCTGGAATGGGCAACATGTAGGCCTTTAAGATGATCAACGAGTCCTGATGCAAAACTTTGCCCCAGCAGGTAAACATCTGAAATCATGGCTTAAATACCGCCATAAATACCTGCATAGTTGATGGTTGGAGTCTTTCAAAGCGGTCTGTTGTCGAATGGAGCATGGATGGCCTGATTTTATGGATATTGATGGATTTAGTAGCTATCAATGCGTAGAGGTGAGGTATGCATGTGTTCCAATCGGTGGAAATGACATTAATCCAAGATGGCGGCGGCCACTTTTAGCATGGAAAAAAAAAGAAATATGTAATTAAGTAATTAGTGGGTTGTTAATCGTGACTAAAAATGCCCTCTGACACATCACATGTATGTCAACTATCAGTCTGTGCAATTATAGAACCGTAGGTATTTAAAATCATAAATACCTACGGAGCATATGAAAGAGAGAAACTTGCTTCCTTCCTTTAGTAGTATAGATGGTGAAAATAAGAAATATATTTAAAATAGACCTTACACAAAAACCATAAACAAGTGTAAAAATCTGAAAGAATGGAAATTATGCATGCTTATCTTGTACCAACATCCATTTGATTGATCTTTTAAAAATAAAGGCTTACGAACATATCATGTTATTTGATGAATTTTGATCTCCATTTAGCCGTTTTCTTTTCAAATGCGATATTATTGATAGTCACGGGTGCTGCAGCTTTGTTGGTGAGCTTCGATCTGCTTGGTTCCTCAGTGGTCACCGTTGATTAAGCCCACAGCCCGCTTACCTTGGCCTCAGTGCTGCTTGGCGTTGGTGTTGCTGCGGTTCTCGGCGATCGCAGCGTCCTGGATCTTCTGGCAGTTTTCTGGTTGTTTGTCTGGTGCACCAACAGCGGTTGCCACCGAAGAAGCCACAAAAAAAAAGTAGAAATACTCCTCTGATCAGCTGGGTTTGTGTACCGCTTACCCTTCATCACGATGTAAACACAGACGGCTGAAGTTGTTCATGTAGAATTTCCCTGCGAAAAGGCTTTTTAAAACATTGCAGAGGGATATTTCAATAATAACAGTGCTTTATTTTTTAGCATCCGACTCCGAGGAAAATCAACCAATGCAATGTGAGTCTCGCAGTGTGGAGATATCATGAGATGCAGACAACCCACAAGATTTCACCAAACAAAGGTGCTGGGGAAAAATTACACCGCAAGGCTTGAAACCAGTGAATTTTGATGATGTTAAGGAAAATCAGTGGGGAAAACAGGGAAGAAACACCCTAATTTTGAAAATCAGTATGATGGCGCATTGCCATTGTTCCGTTGTTTGGGGACAGCTCTGCAAGTGACTTCTTCAGTTTTCAAAAGTAAGATGGTGCATTATCCTCAATATATACCCTCAGGGGGAGAGAATCTCTGCTGTAAAACAAACAAGATCAGCCTGTTCCACAAAAGAGATCATTATAACAGTTTCTCTTGAGAGTCGTTACAGTCGACTTGTCACCAGAGGAGAGTTAGGTGTCCTCTCATTGTCAGATGTCTGAAGTATCCCTAATCTTCTTGGCTAGCGATGGAAGGACCATATTATAAGTGGCAGAAAGATGGTTTCTTATACCTCCCGAGAAAGACTTTGTTCCAAGAACAGATGAGGGGCTGTCTCATGGTGATTAGATGTGGAGTGGTCAGAGGAGGTGGCGTTTTGGGACGAGGCGCTCATATGCTTTACCTCAGGGAGTTGTTGTGGATGACTGCTGCTATCGGAAATAATAATTGGGGAGGTGAAAGCAGTGGGCTTGAGACCAGAGGATGTAGGTAGGTTCTTTCGGCTTATCCCAATTTTAACTCAGGCTCGGAAAATCACAAAGGGCCCTTGTCCCCTTGGGCAAGGTCGTTAATCCCCAAGTTGCTCCTGGTGTGCAGTTGTGCGCTTTGCCTGGCAGCACCCTGACATCAGTGTGTGAGTGTGCGTGTGAATGGGTGAATGTGAGGCATCATTGTGAACAGGGCTGGACTGGCACAAAAAAAACGGCCCTGGCATTTTTGGCCATGGCGGCCCATCATGGAAACGCAATACGCGTGCCAGCAGTCAGAGGCGGTTCTAGCCTGTATGACGCCCTGGGCGAACG